>CAUEEP010000506.1:0-82864 GCA_958450365.1 Mesorhabditis belari | reverse complement strand
ATAGGGCAACAATTTTGTTTAGGGCAACAATTCGGCTTAAATTCCTGATCAATAAACAAGTGGAGAATCTTTAGAACGATGATAGATGGAGATCATCGACAGTTATCATAGATGCCGATCTATTATAGTTATCAAAGATCATAGATCTATCAAAATTCCTCATAGTTATCATAGATCGTTCATAGATCTATTACGTTCAATTCTTAGCTGTAAATAGATGACGATAATGGTTGAAAGAAGCGAGATTTATAGTCAAACAACTATTAGAAGCAATTCTGTACAAAGCTGATCTCAAGAACAAGTTTCAAGTGAATGAGAGCTTTAAAGTGAGTGAGAGGTTTAAAGTGAGTGAGAGGTTTAAAAGCTCTGTATCTAGAATAAAACTAGGAAAGATCTGCCAGGGAAAGAATGTCGTCATGGCCGAGTGGTTAAGAGCCCTGTATGAAAGGCGGAAGGTTCGGCCGCGGTCAAGGGCTCAATCCCGTTGACTAGATTTTTGATTTTTTTTGACATTACTGTTGTATATCGATATACGTCCGATCTAGAAATCCGTTTGCTCTAGACTGATTCTAGCTCTAGACGTCCGCTCTAGACTTCACTCTAGATCGAGCGTCTGATCTAGAGAGAAGTGAGGTCAAACGTTTGATCTAGAATCAACATCACTATAGAATCATCACTCTAAGTCTGGATCGAACGCTAAATCTGGATCGGACGCTAAATCTGGATCGAACGCTAAATCTGGATCGGATGCTAAATCTGGATCGGATTTAGAATGATAGGTTTGATTCTAGAACAAATGTTTGCCCTTACTTCACTTTCGGACTTCTAGATCGAACATCCGATCTAGAATCACAATCACGATCGGATCTAGAGTCTAGATCGGACGGATTTCTAGATCGAACAATTTAGAAAATTTCATCTATCTTACATATATCTGGAATATCTTTTAAATCCGTTTTACTAGTAAATGAAAAAGACAAACAAGTAATCATGGGCCAATTATAATCAAGAGATCAAGAGAACAAACCAAAGAAACAAAAATAGAACCTTTGTTCCAGATATATGCAACATAGGTGTATCAAAAATCTTTTTATCAAAAAATTCAACCTTTTTAGCTCATAATGAGCCAAAATATTAAAGAATTAGAAGCTTAAATAGAAAATCTATGAGCTAGATGTTTAGAAAATCTGATATGAGTTCAAAACAGAGTAGCTCCAGAAGCGAACCACCAACAGCGACACAACATCTCTTATATATTGCCAACGCTGGAGGCGGACCTCCATGAGAGCAATGAACGTAGAAAGGAAAGAAGGAGACGTGAAAAAGGAGAAAGGGAAGACGAAAAGGAAATCCCGCCCCATTCCGATTTCGCGGATAATTACTTCTGTACCGTAGAAAACACAGATTTTTTTTTGTGGGGTCTGAACAGGGGAAATCATCAGGGCACAACGAGGGCAGAACACAAGTCGCATTCAGCCACGCCTACTCGCCGTAATTTGGCTAAGAATTCATGAGACTTTTGAAATCCGATTGACCTCACGGGAATCTAAGCCGGATGTAAAAGTTCTCGATTTAGATATCTTTTAGAGTTTGAACTGTTTGAGTGAACAAGTTCATCCTATAGCCTTTCTTGAGTGTTTGAAGTTTTAATGATATAGATACTGATTAGATCTATGTATTGTAGAATAACCATGACTATCTATGACAATCTATGACAATCTATGGCTATCTATGACAATCTATGATTATCTAAGACTATCTATGACTATCTATGGCTAGCTATGACTATCTATGACAATCTACGACTATCTAGGACTATCTATGGCTATCTATGGCTAGCTATGACTATCTATGGCTAGCTATGACTATCTATGGCTAGCTATGACTATCTATGGCTAGCTATGACTATCTATGGCTAGCTATGACTATCTATGGCTAGCTATGACTATCTATGGCTAGCTATGACTATCTATGACAATCTATGACTATCTATGACTATCTATGACAGTCTATGACTATCTATGACAATCTATGACTATCTATCACTATATGTCACTATCTATCACTATATATCACTATCTATCACTATCTATGACTTGGGGTTACGGTAGAGAGCTTTAGAGCATCTAGGTAAGCCATCAGTTTTGCTAAAACTTGTCAACTTTTGAACTTTTGAAAATAAAACTACTTTTGAAACTACTTTGAAACTCTGCTTTTATCTAATATCTGTTTTTCAGTTGATTTTGAATAAATAGTGAAAAGTAGACTTGAAAACAAAACAAGATTACGGTAGCTTTCGAAGACGCAAAACACAGCTCTGTGCTGACTTCAGAGTTCAGTCGAGGAAACGTGAACTTTTGGGTGAGTGTAACTAATTCATGAATACTATGAGAGTCACCAGGAGGTACATAGAGAACAAAAGCTCTTCGCTCTATTTTGAGTTCGTTCAAAAGCTTTCACTCCCAGGTACGCACCCAAAAAAACGTTCAAAAAAAGGCTAAGTTCAATTGAGTTTACACGCGATTCAATGAATTTGGTGAATGAGTTGAAAATTCCAGTAGTTTGCGACGCTTTTCCCTTTCTTGAGTCTCACTGATCGAAATTTCATTTGTTCACCAGGCGTTCAGTATTTTTCATTAAGATCTGACACTTCGCAATGTACTCCGAATGATTGTTTGAATAGATACTGACCGTATTGCCTCTAGTAGAAGGCGCACTAAACTGAATGTCAAATGAAGTGCATGAAGTGCATGAAGTGCATGAAGTGCATGAAGTGCATGAAGTGAATGAAGTGCATGAAGTGAATGAAGTGAATGAAGTGAATGAAGTGAATGAAGTGAATGAAGTGAATGAAGTGAATGAAGTGAATGAAGTGAATGAAGTGAATGAAGTGAATGAAGTGAATGAAGTGAATGAAGTGAATGAAGTGAATGAAGTGAATGAAGTGAATGAAGTGAATGAAGTGAATGAAGTGAATGAAGTGAATGAAGTGAATGAAGTGAATGAAGTGAATGAAGCACTAAATGAAGTCCCGCCCACTCACCTGAGAGCCACAAGCTTACACCAAATCGCGTGTTTTTTAAAACTAAATGTTCTGAAACTTTGCCAGATCTTGCAGAGTCCAAAAACGCATCTACTCTTTGTAAAATTTGGTGCCCAAGATCAAAAATCGAACTTTACATGCGAACTGAAGACAAATTGGCTTTGGATTAAAGTAATCCATTGTCAAAGTCTTTGCGTTTTCTCAGCAATCAATAAAGCAATTCGGCAATCAATAAAGCAATCAATAAAGCAAGCAAATTCAATTCGGCTTATTTCTATAAATGCGCCTATAAAATGTACAATTTCTGACAAAATTTCAGAAGTTTTAGTTAAAAACGTGCAATTTTATGCAACCTTTTTGTTTCACAAATGAGCGGGCGGCGCTTCATCAGTTGGCTTCTATTGTGGCTTCTATTAGAGGAAATACGGGAATCAATGAATTACTTTAATCCAATTTGTGCTCAGCTGGCATGTAAGGTTTCTGTAAAGTGGAATGTGAATGAATGTTTTGAATCTTCGCTGGCTCTTTCTCGACCAAACTGCTAGATTTAGCAAATTTCCGTTTAGTAAAATTCAAAGGAAAGCAAAAAGGTAAAATTCAACGAGTTCACCGACGCATTTAGCAAGTTTGGATTTAGCAAAATTTAACAAAATTTAGCGCCAAACGATGTTAGCTTTTTGGTTGACTATGTTAGCTTTATGTGGGCATCAGAAGGCGGTATCATAAGGCGGTATCAGAAGGCGGTATCAGAAGGCGGTATCAGAAAGCGGCATCATAAGGCGGTATCAGAAGCCGGCATCAGAAGCCGGTATCATAAGGCAGCATCATAAGGCGACACCAGAAAGCAGCATCAGAAAGCAGCATCAGAAAGCAGCATCAGAAAGCAGCATCAGAAAGCAGCATCAGAAAGCAGCATCAGCACATTCTGTGGCTCTAGGGCAGCCCTTGTTATAATGGGCGAAAAGGTGTGCAAAAAAAGGTCGCATTTGTCGCACTCCCGTCGAAACTAACTAACATCAGAAAGCAGCATCAGAAAGCAGCAATTCAGTCTACGAAAAACAAAACTCAATTTTGCTTTTGCAATTTTGCAAAGTTGATAAATGCTAAATGCTAAATGCTAAGCAGCTAAATCCGTTTAGCAAAATTGCTAGATGGAAAATAATAAATAGTTTGGTGTCGGTTTGGCTGGCGTTTGGCTGGCGTTTGGCTGGCGTTTGGCTGGGGTTTGGTTGGGGTTTGGTTGGCGTTTGGCTGGCGTTTGGCTGGCGTTTGGCTGGCGTTTGGCTGGGGTTTGGTTGGCGTTTGGCTGGCGTTTGGCTGGCGTTTGGCTGGCGTTTGGCTGGGGTTTGGTTGGGGTTTGGTTGGCGTTTGGCTGGCGTTTGGCTGGCGTTTGGCTGGCGTTTGGCTGGGGTTTGGTTGGGGTTTGGTTGGCGTTTGGTTGGCGTTTGGCTGGTGTTGCGTCTCTTTCAGACAGCCCATCAAAATGTCAGAGGTTGGAAACGTTTTAAAACATTTTTAGCTTTGATGAGCTAAGCTTTGATCTAATTGATGTTTTCTATTGACGAATCTTTAGTTTATCTTGATCGCTTCATTCACAAACTGATCACTTCATTCTTATCGCTTCGCAACTCATCACTTCAGCTTCATCTCGATTCCCGCAACAAAGTTCATCCGATTCTCGACCTTTTCTCTCAATATTCTTTTTTTGTTTCGAAAATCACGAGAATAAAGATTAGCTGACTCTTCATTTTCTCTAAAAGAATGTGGGAGGATAAGCCTCTTTGCAAAAAATCGTCTGAATACTATGATTTTTGTGAATGGAGGATTGACATTTAGCTTTTAATTGAAAATTTTCCCTCTTTCTTTAAAATAATCATCAAAAAACATCAAAAAACATCAAAAAGCATCAAAAATTTCCTTTTTATGATGAATCTAGAAAGAATTTAGAAAAAAAAACATTTAATGCACCTGAAACTGAAACTGAAATTGAATCAAAGCTCACACATTCAACAGAAAAGAGTCGGCAAGTTATTAGACGGTTAATGAGAAAGGAAATCTCTCATTTCAACACACCAATTAGAAATTACTAACAATTTCTAGGCAAGCATTTCCCCAAGTGGAAAGGAGCTTTGGAAAAGGAAATTGCACGCTGTGGAACAATTCCTGGATTCATTCATGAATCGTCATTATGTACCTAACTTCAAACTTTTGAACTTTCAAGCCTAACTTCAATTTCAAGCATTGTATCCAACTACTCCATTTTTGTCCATCAATTTTCATTAGGATTCGGTCGCATACGCCTTCAAACCATTTACATTTGTGTTCCTGATCTAAAATTTTGCTTAATCTTCAAATAAATCACTGACTACTTATCTGGGAAGTCTTATGGATTGGTGAATGAGAGATTTGAAAAGAGAGATTTGAATGAGAGCTTTGAATGAGAGATTTGAAAAGAGAGCTTTGAAAAGAGAGCTTTGGAAAGAGAGCTTTGAAATGAGAGCTTTGAAATGAGAGCTTTGAAAAGAGAGCTTTGAATGAGAGATTTGAAATGAGAGCTTTGAAAAGAGAGCTTTGAATGAGAGTCAAGTGATGCCATGGTCCACGTTTGGAAATTTGGAAAAGAACCTAAAAAAGATATCTTTTAGTGCATTGAAATGTAAATAACTAGAGTATTTGCAATGTAGATAACTAAAGTAAATTTGCATATAACTATGATAGATTTATTCAAATTCTCTAAATAATGCAAGCCTAACATTCACTGGATCCAATAATGCCATCAAACTTTGCTACCAAACTTTGCTACCAACTCTTCACACAAAACTTTATTAAGCCAATAATGCCAATGAATTCTTTATTTGTTCAAACGCTTTACACCAAACTCTTTATGAAATCAATAATGCGAACAAATTCTTTCTCGCGCAAAGGTGGCGCTGAATTGGCTGAATTGGCTGAATTGGCTGAATTGGCTATTTTGGCTGAATTGGCTGAATTGGCTGAATTGGCTTACAATTGGCTTACTATTAGGCTTACTATTAGGCTTACTATTAGGCTTACTATTAGGCTTAGAATAGGCTTACAATTGGCTTACTATTAGGCTTACTATTAGGCTTACAATCGGCTTACTATTAGGCTTACAATTGGCTTACAATTGGGTTACAATTGGGTTACTATTAGGCTTACTATTAGGCTTACTATTAGCCTTACTATTAGGCTTACTATTAGGCTTACTATTAGCCTTACTATTAGGCTTACTATTGGGTTACAATTGGGTTACAATTGGGTTACTATTAGGCTTACTATTAGGCTTACTATTAGCCTTACTATTAGGCTTACTATTAGGCTTACAATTGGCTGACAATTGGCTGACAATTGGCTTACAATTGGCTTACAATTGGCTTACAGTCTTAACAGTAAATTCCTACTAGAACATCCATCAGAAAAAAAGAATTTCTCAACTTATTCGGCGTCTTGGAGACCAGGTCAATGATAAGTGATTTAAGGTTTTTAATTTTTAAGGGGTTTTTAATTTCAGAATCTGTCTACCAAAAACGCAAACCCTTCATTTTCATCACTTTTTCTTCATTTCCTCTAACATTTCCGTCATTAGGTTACAAATTTTTTCGAAGAAACCAAGAAAATCCTGAAATTTTCCAAATCACAGCATCACATGCGAATTTTTTTTTATTTTGAAAACTATTATTGCGCCAAACTTTTTTTATGACCTCAAACTTCTAATTCTCGTGAGAATTTCAGACAAAGTGAGACGAAGTGATGAATTTGAACGAAAAAAGTTATTTGCAAGCAAATAAAATGTCAAGAGAGTGAATGGCTGTAGATTTCTGAGAAGCTAGATTGCTATTTTTGAGCTGAATCTCTTTAAAAGTGCTTTAGGGATAAGCTGAAGAGCTTTACAGCTTACAATGGGGATAAGCTGAAGAGCTTTACAGCTTACAATGGGGATAAGCTGAAGAGCTTTACAGCTTACAATGGGGATAAGCTGAAGAGCTTTACAGTTTACAATAGGGAGAAGCTGAAGAGCTTTACAGCTTACAATGGGGATAAGCTGAAGAGCTTTACAGTTTACAATAGGGAGAAGCTGAAGAGCTTTACAAGTATTCAAAATGGTTCCGCTCGGGTGTCCTTTGTGCGGCTGTTCCTAATCGCGCACCTTCTAGCGCTCCTTCTAGCGTTTAGATCAATGGTTTTGATTACCCAAGTCTAGCTAGACAGCTGATTCTATAGGCTGATAGCAAGTTATTGAAACTTTTAAAGGTTTAAACTCAATCAAGTTGATCGGTTCATTTACCCAACTCTTGATGATACAAATTCGGATTTCCATCCTCGAAAACGGATTCGGAATTCGGATTCCTATCCAAAACTTTTAAAATCAACGTCAAAAAGTAGTAAATTCAAGTACGATTTGTTAATTGACAAGGAAAAGTCAACTGGGTTTACCAAATGAAATAAGCCATAGATCAGCCGACGCAGAATTCAACGCCGATTCCGAAGCTGCTTTCGGTTTCTGCTAGGGAGCACTCTGTCAAAAGTTATAAGCGTGCAAAGTTTTTTATGGGATCCAAAAATCACTCTGTGTTTTGTTAGCAGACTATGGCAGACTATGGCAGACTATGGCAGACTATAGGCGAACTTTTCCAGCGAATTTATGAAGCAGTGGTGGCCGAGTGGCATATAAATGCAAATGAAACACAATTTCCGTCCAAACGAAGAATACATCGAATCAACAACGGGAAAACAGACATTCTTTGAAGCATCATAATTGTGAGTACACAAGGGAAATTCGAAAAAAACGCGCCAAAATTCGAAAAACAAAAGAAGCACCTTGGTTCGGACTCGAAACAGCAACCTTCCACTTCGTATTCTGGTTCACTAGGATACAAAGTGGAGTCATGGCTAGTACCACTTAGCTACGACTCCGTTTTCTGCATCGCGGTAAACCCGACTATGATGTCGCTTTCGTTGGAAATAGAGAATACCATACAGAACTTTGCACGCTTATAACTTTTGATAGAGTGCTCCCTAGCAGAAACGGAAAGCAGCTTCGGAATCGGCGTTGAATTCTGCGTCGACTGATGACTGATGTTTTATTCAAAACATTGGATTTTGCATTTAAACTATTTGTTCTCAAGATCGGACGTCCGATTCCGAGAAGAATGATCATTCTCCTCCGAAACGGACGTCCATCCCTGAGTCGGACGTCCGTTTCAGAGGAGAATGAATCTCCTCAGATTCGGACATCCGGATCGGAGATGGACGTCTCCTCAGATTCGGATGTAACATATACAAAGCTCACTAAGTTCTGACTTTAGTTGAGATTTCAGCTCAAACTTGAGCTCAAACACAGCAGCTTGAGCTCAAACAGGCCCGTCTATACCCAGCTCAAACAGGCACACACAGCTTGAGCTCAAACAGGCGCCTCTATATACAAAGCTCACTAAGTTCTGACTTTAGTTGAGATTTCAGAGCGAAAATAATACTTTCGAAAGCTAAAATTATCTATTTTTGTAAAATTAGAACTTTTTTATATCGCCTACGCCACTTCACACTCATAATTAGCTCTTTTGAGAGAATTTTGCTTCCGAAAAACTACTAACATTAACGAAAAAACACATCTCCCAATTTCTCCCAAATTCATTGGAGATTACCAAGAGTTTTTGTGTTTCTAGACAAAAATTACAGCTTATTACTGTAAACCAGACGAAATCGGGGGTTTTTCTAATGGAAAATTTCATTAGCCCACTCATTTTTGAGGAATTTTATGCAATTTTGAGGAATTTTATGCAAATTCGAGAAATTTGTAAGGATTTGAAGTGTTTTTGTGAGCGCTGAAGAGAAAATTGAATTATTGAATCACTTCCTTTTCTAGGCATGGGGGTTGGACAAATGCGACCTTTTTTTTGCGCACCTGGACATTTGCGCACCTTTTTTTTTGCTGGAAAAGGCCTTAGGAAAAGTCGTAGAGCTTCAAAAATGTTTCCATATAAGAGAATCGTATGCGTAGATTCCGAATTTCGACAAATCAGACCTCGCTGACACGTCAAATTTGGGCTAAAAGGCAAAAACTACGCAACTTAACGCTTTTCCGCAGTTTTTGCCTTTTAGCTCAAATTTGACGTGTCAGCGAGGTCTGATTTGTCGAAATTCGGAATCTACGCATACGATTCCCTTCTATGAAAACATTTTTGAAGCTCTACGACCTTTCCTAAAGCCTTTTCCAGCAAAAAAAAGGTGCGCAAATGTCCAGGTGCGTAAGGTCGTATTTGTCCAACCCCCGTAGCCATTTTATTTTTAAACCCTAGGAATGAATTTTGTATTGTTAGGTTGTTAAAAAAGTTCGCGGTCACTTGCAGGAAGATTCAGCAATCTTGTAAACAACAAACAACAACAACAACAACAACAACAGCAACAACAACAACAGCAATAACAACAACAAACAACAACAACAGCAATAACAACAACAAACAACAACAACAGCAATAACAACAACAAACAACAACAACAACAAACAACAACAACAAACAACAACAATAACAACAACAACAACAACAACAACAATAACAACAACAAACAACAACAACAACAGTCTCCTTCACTAAACAACCAATCCTTCACTAAACAACCAAATACCCAAGTCTCTACAATCAATAGCTTTTATGAATCATGCAATTTTGTGAATCATTTCTAGCTGAATTCAGCACTAATTTGTCAAAATTGATTCTCGGAATTAATTCTGCAAGTCTCGTGTTTCTCTGAGTCTAGAATTGGATTAATTTTGAAAGATTTTGAAAAATTTTGAAAGAAACAAAATCCCCAAGGTTTCTGTATTGGAAATTCTCATTTCTTTTGTGCTTTTTTTTGTGCTTTAAACACGAAAGTGACTCTCTGCTTTTCAAATTCGAAAGTGACGGTGGAAAAGAGAAAAAGAAATGGGGAAAGCTATCCGTAATGCCCCAAAATGCCCCAAAATGCCCCGAAATTCTCGGGAATTCTCGGAAATTCTCGCAAAATCCCATCACATTTTTATGTTTTGGCACATCCGAGACTCGTTTTTCATTGTTTTTACGAGAAATTTTTGAGGAGAAACCGACAAAAACCACAAAAATTTGTAGTTTTTCCCGTGGCGCACACAAAAGTCTCGAGAAATAGACGTAAAACTACAAAAAATTCTCGAGAAACGATTGTGTTTTGTTTGAAAAAGTGCACAAAAACTCTAGAAAAGAACAGGAAATAAAAGATGAGAAATTTGAGAGCTTGTTTGGCTTGGCTTGGCTTGGCTTGAATGTTTGGCTTGGCTTGAATGTTTGCAAGGCTGTCTGAATGCCGATAGAAGCAAATTTGACCCCTGGCAAAAACTACACCCCTGGTTGTACATTCCGAGTGTCCGCCCGCCTGAGTACCCCGTTGTCAGAGGCATTTCGCGTTTTTCTTGACGAAAAATTGACCAATTTTGCTGTTGTTGGTTTCATTGGATAGAGGAAAGTTAGACGCATCGAATGAAACCAAAAACAGCCCAATTGGTAAATTGTGCGTCGAGAAAAACGTAAAATGCCTCTGGCAAGGGGGCACTTGGGGGTACTCAGGGGCGACACTCGATTTGTACAAATGTACAACGGTCAACAGCAACGGTACAGCGTTTCCCAAACGTTTGCAGGCCTGTCTGAATGCCGATAGAGGCTAATTTGTTTGGCAAATTTGAATTTAATTGTTTAACTGTTTAATTGTTTAACTTGTTACTGTTATATGTTGAATAAAGGTATTTTAAGTTAACTTTTCGACAGATGGGTTGCATATTTGGTTAATTTGATTGTTTGTGGCAGGCATTTTGTGTATTGCGGTAATTCTTGGTCACTCTGTCACCCGATTTTGGAGTTTCTTGGAGTCATCTTAATGTATAAATGTTATCCAAATTTCAGTGGGAAAATTTGGGTACATATTTTCTTACTTATAACTTGGGTAATCGAACCAGCTAGTGGTAGCAAGCAGTGCGCCAGAAGACGCGCGAGTAGACAGTCGCACAAACTAATGAAAATAATTGTTGAATCTCTGAGCTGAATATCTTTTGTGATTAAGATTTGACTAACAGGGAGGTCACAAAATTTTGAGAAATTTTGACAAATTTTGGCGCAGATTTTGACGCCGTGTAGATGCAAACGCCTATCGGAAACAGGGAATCCGATGCTGTATTCAGTTTTTGCCCATCTTCAAAAAAACGTGAGAAAAACGTGTCCAAAGTTTGGGTGTTCACGCGGGGAATCGGGCCGGGGGATTATAAAGGCTCTTTTCCGGTCAGTCGAGAGTTGGCCAGATGGTCTAGCGGTAAAGTGCGCGTGTCGCCGATCATCGTTTTGCTTTCTAGCCTCGGGTTCGGATCCACTCCAGTTTTCTTTTGTACTCTTGTTTTCTTTTGATTAGCCAAAATGATTTATAGTTCCTAGAGTGTTTACTATTACTGAGATATGGCGTCAAAATGCCGTCAAGATGGCGTCAAAATCTGCTAGGGCCATTTTGTGGCATCCTGTAAGATTTGATTTGACTGGTTGTTCTTTATGCTGCTCCTTATGCTGCTCTTTTTGCTGCTCTTTAAACTGCTCCTTGTGCTGCTCTTTAAGCTGCTCTTTATGCTGCTCTTTATGCTGCTCTTTTTGCTGCTCTTTATGCTGCTCTTTATGCTGCTCCTTATGCTGTTCTTGATGCTGCTCTTTATGCTGCTCTTTATCCTACTCTTTATGCTGCTCCTTATGCTGCTCTTTATGCTGCTTTTTATGTCGCTCTTTATGCTTTATGCAATCGCGCAACTTCTGGCAACGCTGGCAACGTTTTTTCTCGTTTCAATTACCTAAACCCTAAATTTCAATGCAAATTCTAAAAGAAAATCATTGCCACATCATGCCTAACAAATTTGCCTTGAAAAAAAAGTTGAACTAAAGCTTCCGCTCTTCTTGTTTTCAGCTTGTTTTGCGTGGAAAAGGATCAGTGTCTCACTGGGGTGAAATGTCCCATTTCCGGTCATCAAATTTTCAAAACTAAACATAAAATCATTTTTTTAAAAACTATATTTCAACAAAAATTCATATCAAAATGAAGATTTTAAAAAGTAAAATCGGAAGTGACTCAGAAACAATTAAAGTCAAACTTCGATAGAACGAACAACGAATTGTGCCTGAAAAGTGCCCAAAATTTCTGCCTAGTTGCCCCAGCCAAATGCAGAGCTGTCCAGGGCAGCTACGCAGAAAGTTTGGCGTTCGTTAGATCGTTAGGCAAGTTTGGCGTTCGTTAGATCGAAGTTCGATTGTAGGTTGCTTTTACCGTCACTTATTTTTGAAATCAACAATTCGAATTGAATAGAATTGTTATATTAACAGGTAGAATAAGCAGAGTATAGAAATTCAGCAAGATTACGGTAACTTTTGAAAGTTGAGACGTTTTAGAAAAGAAATTATGAGAGAAACTTGGGATTGTGAGCTTGAGGATGTTCTTCAGCTGAAGACAACTTCGCAAAATTGTCCAGATTGTCCAGATTGTCCAGAGTGCTCAGTTTGTCCAGGTTGTCCAGCTTGTCCAGCTTGTCCAGATTGTCCAGATTGCCCAGGTTGTCCAGATTGTCCAGATTGTCCAGATTGTCTAGATTGTCCAGGTTGTCCAGATTGCCCAGGTTGTCCAGCTTGTCCAGCTTGTCCAACTTGTCCAGATTGTCCAGGTTGTCCAGATTCTCCAGATTGTCCAGCTTGTCCAGATTGTCCAGATTGCCCAGACTGTCCAGATTGTCCAGGCTGCCCAGATTGTCCAGCTTGTCCAGGTTGTCCAGCTTGTCCAGATTCTCCAGATTGTCCAGCTTGTCCAGATTGCCCAGGTTGTCCAGATTGTCTAGATTGTCCAGCTTGTCCAGATTGTCCAGATTGTCCAGATTGACCAGATTGCCCAGGTTGTCCAGATTGCCCAGACTGTCCAGATTGTCCAGGCTGCCCAGATTGTCCAGCTTGTCCAGGTTGTCCAGGTTGACCAGCTTGTCCAGGTTGTCCAGGTTGTCCAGGTTGTCCAGCTTGTCCAGATTGCCCAGCTTGTCCAGATTGTCCAGATTAATAAATCCCATTTTACCAAACAATTCCCATTCGCAATCATTAATTCATCTTTATCCATCAGGCATCAATCATTTCTTTTTTCCCGAATTCTAAATCCTCCAGTTTAGGCTGTCCCCCGCAAATTCACTGAATTATTCGCGGTAATCTGTTTGTTTTTTTTTGGCAAAAATTCAGCCATTTTGACCCACGAAAAATGAGAAAAAAATGATCTACCATAAGATTCCATTTTTAAAAAGAAAAAAGAAAGCAGATAGACAGCGATTTTTTTGATTTAATTCAAAATTGGATGTGGATAATGAGCTGAAATCGTGGGGGAGGCTGGGGGAATTTGAAACGATCAGAAATGCATGCATTGACACCATTGAAACGTTCATCAACCAGTGGTTGGATCAACACCAGTGCAAGGAAACATTCATCAACCAGTGGATGGATCAAAACTCAATCCAAGGAAACATTCATTTCCTAGTTTTTAATTTCAATTTCAATTTTCTTTTTCAATTTTCTTCTTTAAAGCAAAAGCTATCAGCTTCTGTAGGAGTTGGGAAAAGTCTTTCGTCTTTCGAACCAGGATTGAACCAGGATTGAACCAGGATTGAACCAAATGGTAGACGAGGACTCTGCCCGTTGACTAAGAAGACACATTTTCTGAAAGAAGTTCTTTTGAAGAGACTTTTTCGAGTTCGAGTAGACGCCGTAAATTTCAAAGCCGCTTTTCTCGTAAACTAGAACTTTTTTCTTAGCAAAACCCAAAAACATCAACGTGTTCGATAGATGTTTGCATTAAATTTTGGTGCCCAAATCTCACAATCACTTCTGACCATTCTCTTGTTAGTGTTACAGCAAATGAAGTGTGAATTTGAGTACTAGAAAGGATAAGCTTTCATTTTTGATGTTCTAGTGTTTTGGTGTTTTGATGTTCTAGTAGGTTTTTTGTGTTCTCAACCTGTAAACAAACTCTTTCTAGTGCACTCAAGGATTCAATTATCATAAACCTAAACCTATCACTAAACCAATCAAGTCTATTAAACCAATGAAGCCTACTAAACCAATCAAGTCTACTAAGATAATGAAGTCTACTAATCCAATGAAGTCTACTAATCCAATGAAGTCTACTAAACCAATGAAGTCTACTAACCCAATCAAGTCTACCAACCCAATCAAGTCTACTAAAAAACGTGTGTTTCTATTTTAAGCTCTATGATGCTGTGTCTCTGTGCTGTGTATCTGTGCATGATGTAAAACCATAAAACCTTTCACCAAATATGTAGCTTTATTTTAAATCTACTCAGAATGTCTGTGTTTTCTTTCTCTTTTTTTCAAATCTCTGACATTCAAGGGGATTTGTAGTAGTGTAAAACGAAAGCCGAATTTAGCTTCAAACATCTCAAATGTTCTTTGCTTAAAATTGTGAAATATGGCACTTTTCCCAGATTTTATCTTCATCAGATTATCCATAAAATGTTCGAAATTAGCTCAAGGAGAGTTTTTTCAAAGAACTTTTGCAAAAAAACCATAAATCCAGCGATGCCTGTACCCAGGTTACTTAGAAAAAAGTGAATTGAAAAAGAAATAAGAAAAGAAATAATTCTGAAAGAGAGATTTGAAATGATGTGGGAATGTAAATCTCGTGAGGGATTTTCTTTTGAGGGGAAAGGGATTTTCTGCTAAAAAACTATGATTGAATTCGGTGTGAAGTCTACTAATTTCATGCTGATTCTAGATTCGATACCAATCCTAGATTCGATACCAATTCTAGATTCGATACCAATTCTAGATTCGATACCAATTTGTACACAAATACTCAATTTCTGTTGCCACAATAAAGCCTCATAGGCAAAGATGGCCATAAAAGTTCAAGTACAGTTCAGTTCAAGAAGTTCAACTCTAGCTTCTCTTTCCAAAGTCTGATCAAATCAGTAAACAATGGTCAGTAAACGTTAGTCAGTAAAAGTCGGTCAGTAAACGTCGGTCAGTAAACGTCAGTCAGTAAAAGACGGTCAGTATACGTTGATCAGTAAAAGTCGGTCAGTAAACGTCGGTCAGTAAACGTCGGTCAGTAAACGTTGGTCAGTAAACGTTGATCAGTAAACGTCGGTCAGTAAACTTTCGTCTGTATACGTTGATCAGTAAACGTCGGTCCGTAAACATCAATCACTAAACGAGGTTCAACTGTATAAAAGTGTCTACTGCATGTAAAAATCCATGTATTCAACATGAATTTGGTACAAGAATCAAAACGACAACCCTGTTACCAATAAATTTAATAAATTTACCCCTATTACCCGAATTTGGTAAGAAAAAACAACCGATTGTATGAGAAAAAGAATCTTTAATCGAACCAGCCAGCTCTGGATCTTTAATAGAGCCAGCGGGATCGTACCCCGCTTACTACTTTACTACTTTGTACTTTCGCTTAAGAGACAAGACTCTGAACGAGTCGGTCATCTCGCATAACCGTCGGCTCGTTAACAAAAGCTAACAAAAGCTAACAAAAGCCTAGAGCTCACTTGATAATTCGATTTTGATTGGCTCTATTTTTTGGCTGACTATTCACGTGCTAACACAATCTCTAAATCAAGAAAAAGTTTCCACTTTTCCCGTTTCATTTTACCCTTTCCGATAAATTCAATTCCGCCCTCGGAACTTGAAATGAATTGTAAAGAAAATCGGCATCATTTTCTCGGCATCGTCCGTTAAAATTACATTTAGATAATGCTAGAAATTGTAATTACATTCTGAAAAGTCCATATGTGGAAGTGCCGGCCTGTAGGTGGAACTTGGAAAAGAAAAGTTCGAGTTGAAAAGTTGGAGGGAAAAGAAGAAAAGAAAAAAAAGAATAAACGGGAGAGTTCAAAGGAGTTCAAAGAAGAAAGAAGTTCTTGAATGAAAGAAAGAAGAAAGAACTTCCCTCAACCACCCTTTCACTGCCCAATTAATTCAAATCTTTTGGGGATTTGAGGGAAATTTGTTCTGAAAACATTGTCGATGAAAAGGTGAAAAGGGATCGTTTAACTCGTTTGACTCGTTTGACTAACTTTACGACAAGCACAACACATTTTTAATCAATTTTATCAAAAGCTAAAACCCAATTTTATCCTCGAAAGCCAAAGCAGGTGAAAAAAGTAGAAGGGCCGACTCCAAAGAATCCTTGGAGTTTCGACATGTCGTTGAAACTGTCTATATCTCGACTTCCAGAGATCGAATCGACTTACGGTTGCTTTTAAAAGAATTCTCATCATATTTGACTAGAGAAAAGTGCAATTTGTTTTGTCCACTCCCTCGTAAGAACATCGGGAAAAACGGCGTCAAAGTTGACCTACTTGCCTACAGAAGTCAATCAACTTTGACAGTTTATAACTCGAGGTACAGGCATTGGATCGATGTACGGTTGCTTTTATTAGAATTCTCATCAAATTTGACTAAAGAAAAGTGCAATTTATTTTGTATACTCATCTGTAAGAACGTAGAGAAAAACGGCTTCAAAAAGTGGCGCGCTAAAGTGCGCTAAAGTTTTTATACAGCCAAAATGACACTTGCATTCTAATCGACTGCCATTCGGCCACCACTGCTTTATAAATTCGCTGGGAAAGTCTGCCTATCGCCTGCCAGAGTCTGCCATAGTCTGCTTATAAACACGGAGTGATTTTTGGATCCCATACAAAACTTTGCATGTTTATAACTTTTGACAGAGTGCTCCATAGCAGAAACGGAAAGCAGCTTCGGAATCGGCGTTGAATTCTGCGTCGACTGATCTATGGCTTATTTCATTTGGCCACCACAACCAGTTGAAATTCCATGAATAATAGATGATCGTTAAGTTTAAGCTCATATTCGCTTTGGGAAGATCTTTTTGGTGTTTGAATTAAAATCGAACAGAACACCTAACAGTTACACATACGCAAAATGTGAATTTGAGGTTGATTTGCTAATTGTGAGCTTGCAAAAGGTATAAAAACTGCCACTTGGCCACCACTGCTTCATAAACTCGCTGGAAAAGTCTGCCTATCGTCTGCCAGGCACTGCTAGACCAAACTTGTCCAAGTGTAATGACAATGGGCTACTTAACATCACTTTTGAGAAGCAGATTGTTCTACCGTAAATCCTCTATTGTTCGGTGCTCATTTTTCGGACTCTCAAAATAACCCTCTTCACCTTAGATCGAAGGGATTGCGATTTAAGTGCTGTTAGCTTCTAACATCCTGTTAGAAGATCGAAGGGATTTGATTTAAGTGCTATGATTTAGTGCTATGATTGCGCAAAAGCGCCTCAAAATCAAAATAACCTCAAAATCAAAATAATCAAAATAAAGGAGGTAGCACATTGTTGAAAAAATGATTTTTTTCTTAAATCACTCTAACACGATTTCTTTTGGTCTAAAACATACAAAAAACATATTTAAAAGAAAAAGTTATGTAAATGGTTCTACCCCGGATGTCCGACCCTCGAAAATCCCTGTGGTGGGGACCAAATGTTCAGTGTCCAAATGTCCAAATGTCCAAATTTTTTCCAGGATCGATTTAAATTTTACTGCCATGAGTTTTAAATTATATATTATATATTATTATAATTCGGACCCATATGCATCATTTTAAGCACTTTCGAAGAAAAGTTTCTTGGAAAAGGTTGGAAATGTGAGCTGTCAAAATTAGCATTAGGAGGTGCCGCTGTAATAGAGGTTTTACGGGATTTGCTGCTTTATTTGCTGCTTTATTTGCTGCCCTATTTGCTGTCCTATTTGCTGCTTTATTTGCTGCTCTATTTGCTGCCCTATTTGCTGCTTTATTTGCTGCTCTATTTGCTGCCCTATTTGCTGCCCTATTTGCTGCTTTATTTGCTGCTTTATTTGCTGCCCTTAGTAGTCTAGTAATTAGTAGTCTAGTTTTGCCGGATTTCTGGCATTTTTCTGGCTGCTGATCTGATTGCCTGGAGGTTTCGGGGTCAACCCTGGGCACTGAGACAGCCTTGAGACAGCCTTGAGACTTATTCAGAACGCTGAGACAGCCTTGAGACTTATTCGGAATACTGAGACAGCCTTGAGACTTATTCAGAATACTGAGACAGCCTTGAGACTCGAAAGCGCTTTTTCCCACTCATAGCACTTAAATCAAATCCCTCCGATCTTCTAACAAGATTATAAGGTGAAAAGTGTGACAAAGAAATTGCTAGGCTTCGTATTTTTGCAAAAACTATCGAAAAAGCTTCAAAATCTGTTGATTTGTAATTGTATCTGAAATGTAAAGCAAATTTCAAACGAGATGATCCGATAATTAAGCAATTTTGCTGATCGTTTGCATTTGCAGAAAGTTTTGAAGGAAGGAAATCGTGTAATTGAGTGAATTTCCCGTTGTTTTTGCGTGATGTTGGAGTGGAGAGTTCGCTTTGATTCACCATCGAGAGATGAGTTCAATTTGATCGAGAAAAAATCGGAAAAACTGAAAAAATTGTAGAGAAGTTGTTCCCTACAATTTTTTCAACCACAGGCTTTGAGGGTTTTGCACAAAAATTTGATGAAAGGTCATTCGAATTGGATTTTGTAAAAACAAAAAAAATGTTTTACGAATTTACTGTGAGCAACCTTCAAAGCACTATCGAAACAAAGCAGTTTCTAAATCAAAAAAACAAGAGAAAGTTGTCCTAAATAGAAATAGTCTCCTTTAAAGCTCCTTTAAAGCTCCCTCAAAGCTCCTTTAAAGCTCCTTTAAAGCTCCTTTAAAGCTCCCTCAAAGCTCCTTTAAAGCTCCCTCAAAGCTCCTTTAAAGCTCCTTTAAAGCTCCTTTAAAGCTCCTTTAAAGCTCCTTTAAAGCTCCTTTAAAGCTCCTTTAAAGCTCCTTTAAAGCTCCTTTAAAGCTCCTTTAAAGCTCCTTTAAAGCTCCTTTAAAGCTCCTTTAAAGCTCCTTTAAAGCTCCTTTAAAGCTCCTTTAAAGCTCCTTTAAAGCTCCTTTAAAGCTCCTTTAAAGCTCCTTTAAAGCTCCATAAAAGCTCCATAAAAGCTCCTTTAAAGCTCCTTTAAAGCTCCTTTAAAGCTCCTTTAAAGCTCCTTTAAAGCTCCTTTAAAGCTCCTTTAAAGCTCCTTTAAAGCTCCATAAAAGCTCTTTTAAAGCTCCCTCAAAGCTCCTTTAAAGCTCCTTTAAAGCTCCTTTAAAGCTCCATAAAAGCTCTTTTAAAGCTCCCTCAAAGCTCCTTTAAAGCTCCTTTAAAGCTCCTTTAAAGCTCCATAAAAGCTCTTTTAAAGCTCCCTCAAAGCTCCTTTAAAGCTCCTTTAAAGCTCCATAAAAGCTCTTTTAAAGCTCCCTCAAAGCTCCTTTAAAGCTCCCTCAAAGCTCCTTTAAAGCTCCCTCAAAGCTCCTTTAAAGCTCCTTTAAAGCTCCTTTAAAGCTCCCTCAAAGCTCCTTTAAAGCTCATTTCAAGCTACTTTAAAGCTCTTTTAAAGCTCCTTTATAGTTCCTATTTAGTTCCTAGTGATCCTATTTAGTTCCTAGTGATCCTATTTAGTGATCCTATTCCTATTTAGTTCCTAGTTTCATAGTGAAATCATTTGAAGTTAAAAAAACAGATTTTGATTTTAGAAATTATTAAAGAAAATAAATTCAAATCTCTTTTAAAAATTACAAATCGATTGTTGCTTAAGGATTGCTTAAGATTGGTCTTAATCTATTTTTAATCTATTCTTTTAATCTATTAATCTATTAATCTTAATCTTAATCTATTAATCTTAATCTTAATCTATTAATCTTAATCTTAATCTATTAATCTTATTCTTAATCTATTAATCTTAATCTTAATCTATTAATCTTATTCTTAATCCATTAATCTTATTCTTAATCCATTAATCTTATTCTTAATCTATTATATGCCAGTTTGAAGCATTTCTGTTGCTCAAAACATTCAAAAAAGACTCGAGCATTGCAGCGGGGTTGAACCAAGAACCCCTCTTCAAGAACCCCACTGCCGACTGCACGATCACCATCTAAAGATGGAAGAATTGATTTTATACTTTAAAGTTTGATATTATAATTTTAAGGTTGATATTATACTTTAAAGTTTGATATTATACTTGATAAACAATATTCAGAATCGACAATCATGTCACAGTTCACCCAGATAATCGACCCAATCGACTATTCGACCGATGAGCGATCAAGCGACTTCACCATTTGAACGAGGCACTGGAAGCAGACCCTTAGACCTTAGACCACTCGGCCACGCGCACGCTCACTTGCCACGTTCGAGAAACAGCGCTTTTACAAAAAAAATCACCCGTCTAACCCACAAAAGTAATTAGATTTTTGGAAACTAGATAAAATTTTGCATATAATAGTCAAATTTTCAGACGGCTTGGTTCAGTTTTCTAAAACAGCGGAACAGCGGAACATGAAACAACAACACACACACACACACACACACCGGCTTATAGTATATCCTACATGTAAGTAGGATTTGAAACTTGACAGCTATTTCATTTTCAGCAAGGCCTAAAAGTTTGTAGAAAAAGGGATAAATTTAGTGCAAAAATAATCTGAAAAATTTGGGCATAGTGACATTGAGAAGACGCTGAGAAGCTTGCCAATCCTTCCCCTTTCGGACAAAAAGCCGGGGTATCTATCGGGCACGTGTGCCAGATTGCAATCGATTACGCGCGCGCACAATGAACATTTTGCCAGTCACTTTACACAGTGATTTTTTGCTTTGTAGATATTGCAAAAAGATATTGAGCTGTAATTTTGTACCCGAGCAAGTTCTTTTTCTGTGGCTCTTAATATAAGCCTTCATTTAAAGCCAAATTACCCTAAAAATCGTCATTCAATCAATCCTAGGCCCCATATCCCATCAATCAATCCTAGGCCCCATATCCCATCAATCAATCCTGGGCCCCATATCCTTTCAATCAATCCTGGACCCCATATCCCTTCAATCAATCCTGGGTCCCATATCCCTTCAATCAATCCTGGACCCCATATCCTTTCAATCAATCCTGGACCCCATATCCCTTCAATCAAGCCTGGACCCAATCAATCCCCATCGATTTCTAATTTCATTATTAAGCGATAACTTTTCAATATGTTAGAAGAGGTGTGTTTACAACTTTACAACTAGAGCACAAGGTACCTGAAGATCATTCCCTTCTTAAACATTCCTCATAAAAAGAAGATATTCATCTGTGAACGCAGCCAGAAGTTGAATATCTGAAATTCATGCTCCAATCAACTGTTACCGTACTCTTTTTGTACTCGATTCTATTCTATTATCGTTTTTCTTCTCATTTCCATAATTATCCCTTTTCTCTCATCCAGCGTTCAGACTACAGTATCCCCAAATTGCTTAAAGGTCAAAAAGGCAAAAAAAAAGAGGAAAAGTTCGAAATTTCCCCCTTTTTTTTTTCTCTTTTTTCTCGAAAAGGTTTTCCGCTAATTATCGCCATTTACCGATCTCCCAAAATCCCAAAATTTGTCTGCTAAAAAGACGAATAACCAAAAAGAAATTCGATGATATTTTCACAGTTCACAAAAATGCTTTTTTTTTCACTGACTTTCTAATTTAGTCTCAAATTCCTCTCTCAAATTTCCCCCGGCGTTGATTTCCTGGAATTCTCGACTTTTCTCGGTTCTTTTCCCGAAAAACCCAAAGTTTTATCGAAAAAAGTAGGAACTAATAGCAAAAGAAAACTTCAAATTTCTTAGAATTCATCAAAAAATTTAAAAAAAATTAAAAAAAATTAAAGAAAAATGTTTTAAACACGTGCACAGGGTTGAATTTTTCAAAATTTCTTTTATCTCTTGGGAAATCCACCCACTAGGTGGGGGTGCAAAGGACAGAGATTTCAAAGAAAAGAAATAAACGAGAAATTTCCCCTGATTCCATATGTTTGAGGTTTTCAATTAAGAAAAAAAAACGAGAAAATTGTTTGAACTTGAACCCAGGCTGCGAATTAGGGAAAAGAAACGTGATGACAAAAAGATTATCGTCTATTAGTGGTTGAGAACAGAGGCTTTTTGAAATGAATTCGAGGGGGCCAGAAGAAATCAAAAGAATTGTTGCTCAAGTTGTTGCTGAAGGTCAAGGCTTTCAAAGCTGGCTTCCGGAATGAATCTTGAAAACCATTTGCATCAACTTGGGATAAAGGTTCGACATGGAAAATGGGTTCCACATGAGAGCAAGAGACAGCAAGAAATCAGAAGATCGGATCGGTGAGCTACTGAGCTGTCTCTTGCGTTTTCTAGGCATTCCTATCCTAGGCATTCCTATTCTAGGCATTCCTATTCTAGGCATTCCTATCCTAGGCATTCCTATCCTAGGCATTCCTATTCTAGGCATTCCTATTCTAGGCATTCCTATCCTAGGCATTCCTATCCTAGGCATTCCTATTCTAGGCATTCCTATCCTAGGCATTCCCAAATTTTCGGGATCATTCTTGCCTTAAATTTGCTGTGTTTTTCTATAAATTTCTAAGCGTGACTGAAACTCGCATCGCTCATCGTCAAGAAGTTTCAAATCATAGTAAATCAAAAATCAGAAATTGAAGCCCGTACATGAGCCCTGTTCGCTCAACCGCATTTAGAAGTGAATTCCATGTGACACGATACTTCAATTGAGATTTGTAAAGGCTTGGACTACTGTCTGTGAAAGTTCATCTTCGTTTCAGTGTTGATTTGTCTGTTGGCATTTCCCAATATTACACCACAAATATCTCCACCACTCTTCTCCATCTACTGTATTCATTGTCTGATTTCTCTACCGTATCCTCTGTCTGATCTCTCTACCTCATCCTCTGTCTGATCTCGTTCTCAACCCGGAAATCATTCTCGCTTCCAGAACACAAAATGCTTCGTCAATTTGAACCCGAAACGCAAAAAGCATCAAAAACCGATGGAATCGTGGAAAATTGCTGGAATGTAATTAGAAAGATTTGGCACGTGAGTACAAAAAAATGTGATCGCTTCCAGAAATGAAAAGAAAAAAAAGCGACGAGACAAATCGTCTGAGCGACGTCAAAAACGAGCAAAAAAAGTCGAATTCGGTGCAGAGTGAGGAAATTGGGGAAAATTATTTCCGATTTTATGAGGCTTTTTTGCTGAATCGCATTGCTTGGAAGGGGCTTTTGTTGAAAGGAAATTGATTGATGAGATCAAAGTCATCGAGGGGGAAATTTACGAATGAAAAAGAGGATCTTGACGTCAAAAAAAAGCTGTGACTACCTCATTAAAATGACTAGCATCCGTCAAGGAAATACGACGACGACGTAAAAGCTAAATTTTCCAGGAACAGCCTGAAGCTAACATCTAATCCGATCAAGAAACAGCGAACCAGGCCAGAGCCAGGACTCGAGCAACTGATTAGCGCTAATTGCTTTAACCCTACTACGGTAAACCAGTCACAGAGTGGGGATTAAGCAGTGACAATGGCATAAAAGCAGTGACAATGGCATGATGGTGACAAGGATCAGTGGCAATGGCATGATGGTGGCAAGGATCAGTGGCAATGGCATGATGGTGGCAAGGATCAGTGGCAATGGCATGATGGTGGCAAGGATCAGTGGCAATGGCATGCTGGTGGCAAGGACCAGTGACAATCGCATGATGGTGGCAAGGATCAGTGGCAATGGCATGCAAGATACAAAAAGATACAAAAATTTAAACCCACAGTGCAAAGAAGCAGGCTGAGCGTGCGGCTAATTTGTAGATTTTCCGAGCTGAATCAGCGCTTAAATAGTGGGAAAATCTATCGGACTAGATCGCATTCTTCTCTCAATTTAGCTAATGTTTAAGTAATTCAATGGTTTACCCAGCTAGAGAATTTGTAGACAGCTATTTGTAGTACAGTTAAATTGAGTCTAGTAATTGGAACTAGGGTTTAATTTGGCTGAACTTTTAGAGGTTTAACCTTTAGAGGTTTAACCTTTAGAGGCTTAACCTTTAGGGGCTTAACCTTTAGAGGATCGAGATCTCCTAGGCACTTCTCTCATCAAGCACTTCTAATGGTGAGAACAAGGATATTCAGTAGGAGATATTACAGTAGTCTGTTTAAAGATTCATACTCAACATCTATTCTTATCAAGTTAAGAGCAGAAAGTCTCCAGAATTCCAGAATAGATCTGATTTGAGATTGAAGATTAGAATTGGTTAATTGACAAAATTAGCAAAATGAATGGGCAAAATGAATAGCTCCAGTCGATTCCTCGACCTTGAAAACCCTTGGGTACAAATTTACAGCTCAAGTTCTTCTTTTTATGCAATCTAGAAAGCAAAAGAAAATTTATTCTGTAAATAGGCGAAACGTTCTTGGTGGTTTCTGTGTGTGCGCGTAATCGCTCTCCATTTGGCAAACGCCCTTAATAGATAGCTGTTTCCTTTTGGACTTCGAAAACTCAGCAGCTAAACCAACTCAGCAGCTAAACCAACTCAGCAGCTAAACCAACTCAGCAGCTAAACCAACTCAGCAGCTAAACCAACTCAGCAGCTAAACCAACTCAGCAGCTAAACCAACTCAGCAGCTAAACCAACTCAGCAGCTAAACCAACTCAGCAGCTAAACCGTCTTTTTCTGACTCTTACTATGCCCAATTTTTTACGAACATTTTTTATCCTAAATCTAACTGGATTTTTGCGACAAATTGGACAAATCCTCCGTCCTGATTGCTTTACCATTAGCTAAAGAACAATTAGAGATTCATTAGAGAACAATGCGGCCCGAGTTGAGAGTTTTGTCGTCCCAATTCTTCACGGTATTCACGATGATCTCAAATTTCAAATTCCAATCTTTCCAGCTCTTTTTCTTGCAATCAATGTGACTCATTTTCGATAAGTTCAAATGATGTGATTGGAAATTAATTGGAATCAATCAAATATCCGCTTTGACCGGCTTTTCCCTAGCTCAGAACACAAATGTGATTGAGAGGAAATTCGAAAACGGGAAATTAGAGGGAGAAAAATTGAAACGGAAAAGCGGGGGGAAAGGTTTCTAAGTTGCTTTCAACTTTGGGGGGGAGGAAAACACAAAAAGATCATTGATAATTGCTTGAAAAATATTGAAACAACAGTCTCTTGGGAGCGAGCTTAAAATCGAGGTCTCTTTTTGTCGATTAATTTAGTGTGCTCAATAGGTGAAAGAAGTTTTATGCTTTGGTTGGGTAATTTCCAAAAAAAACTTGCATTTAGGGCAGAATGCAAAAGTTCAAAGTAGGGAAATGTAGGGAAATGTAATGTTTAAATCGTTGCATGCTCAAATGTTAGTAATGAGTCGTTAGCTTTAAATCATTAGCTTAAAATCATTCGATTAAAATGGTTAGCTTTAAATCGTTAGATTAAGATCGTTAGCATAAAATCGTTCGCTTAAAATCATTAGATTAAAATCATTAGCTTTAAATCATTAGCTTAAAATGGTTAGATTAAGATCGTTAGCTTTAAATCATTAGCTTAAAATCGTTAGCTTAAAATGGTTAGCTTAAAATGGTTAGCTTTAAATCATTAGTTTTAAATCGTTATCTTTAAATCGTTAGCTTTAAATCACCTTTAAATCGTTAGCTTAAAATCTTCTTTCCTGCTCCTTCCTGCTCCTTCCTGCTTCTTTCCTGTTTCTTTCCTCGTTTACTCTTTATCGTGTGTGAGATTTGGCGATACAGATTACAAGTGTAAACGTAAAGAAACTCGTTCACTTTCACAAGTCGTTCATTTTCAAAAAACACGAAAGCTAAGTTCAATTCCAAACTTTCTTCCATTTAATCGAAGGCAGTCGGCTTCCAGAAGTCGATTTCTTTTGAAATGTAATCCTATTTCGTCTAAAAGTGGTGTTTTTTTACAAATTAGTTACATTGTGAAATTCTTTCCCCTTTGAAATTCTTGTGAAATTCTTTCCCCAACGAAATTCGCAATCTTTCTTCTCTAAGCTCGTTTAAGTCCGCTATTTCTCAGCTCAAGCTATCCAATTTACTATCCAATTTACTAGCTTTGTACATTTACAGATCTAGTAAATTGTTTAAGTGATAATTATTATGTTTTTCTTTTCTTTTCTTTTCTTTTCCTTTCTTCCAATTAATTGCAAACTTTGTAATTAAAATTTTTGTATTTTCTTTTGTATTTTGTATTTTGTATTTTCAAGTGCAGTCAAATGTCAAGTAATTTTTGATCTTAAAACTAGTTCTTTCTAAAAAACTACAAGAAATCGATTGAATTCTTTTTCAATTCAATTTTCAATTCATTTCAATTCAATTCATTTAATTCCTTTGTTTTCAACCAAAAAGAACCATGTTCTTTTCCCATTGAAATACCCAAAATTTTGCCTCAAACCGGGCGTCATTTAGTGTACTTTGTACTCATGGAAAATCAAGAAAAAAAGGGAAAAAAGGGAAAAAAGAAAAGCAATGAATCAAGCAAAAAAAAGAGAAATCTTTTCTCTAGACACAACTGTTCTCTCAACAATGTAAAAAAGACAAAAAAATTGCGCTAAATTCTACTTTGATCATCACGTGATCGTTTTTGCAATTGAAAAATTCATAAGGATCACGTAAAAAGTTTGGTGGATTGGTTTGTTTTGATGGATTGGTTTATTTTGATAGATTGGTTTATCATTAGACTTTTCAATTATAGACTTGTCAATCATAGACTCTTCAATAAGTTTCATCAACAACTTTGTTTTCTTACTAAGAAAACTAACTAAAGACTGCAATTTTTAGCAAACTCTTTAGTCTACTTTTTCTTCTTCTTTTTCTAGTTAAACTTTAGTTAAACTTTCTAGTTAAACTAAGTAATGTTTAACTAGAAACTGTAGTTTTAAAAACTTAAAAACATCCTAAGCCATTTTATTACAAGCTTTTGGATTTGTTTATCATTAGACTTGTTAATCATAGAATTGTTAATGATTAGACTTGTTAATCATGGACTTGTTAAACATAGACTTGTTAATCATTAGAGTTGTTAATCATAGACTTGTTAATCATAGCCTTGTTAATCATAGCCTTGTTAATCATAGACTTGTTAATCATAGCCTTGTTAATCATAGCCTTGTTAATCATAGCCTTGTTAATCATAGCCTTGTCAATCATAGCCTTGTTAATCATAGCCTTGTTAATCATAGATTTGTTAATCATAGCCTTGTTAATCATAGACTTGTTAATCATAGCCTTGTTAATGATAGACTTGTTAATGATAGACTTGTCAGTCATAGCCTTGTTAATCATAGACTTGTTAATCATAGATTTGTTAATCATAGCCTTGTTAATGATTAGACTTGTTAATCATTAAACTTGTTAATCATAGCCTTGTTAATCATAGACTTGTTAATCATAGCCTTGTTAATCATTAGACTTGTTAATCATAGACTTGTTAATCATAGACATGTTAATCATTAAACTTGTTAATCATAACCTTGTTAATCATAGCCTTGTTAATCATTAGACTTGTTAATCATAGCCTTGTTAATCATAGACTTGTTAATCATAGCCTTGTTAATCATTAGACTTGTTAATCATAGACTTGTTAATCATAGACATGTTAATCATTAAACTTGTTAATCATAACCTTGTTAATCATAGCCTTGTTAATCATTAGACTTGTTAATCATAGCCTTGTTAATCATAGACTTGTTAATGATAGACTTGTCAGTCATAGCCTTGTTAATCATAGACTTGTTAATCATAGATTTGTTAATCATAGCCTTGTTAATGATTAGACTTGTTAATCATTAAACTTGTTAATCATAACCTTGTTAATCATGGCCTTGTTAATCATTAGACTTGTTAATCATAGCCTTGTTAATCATAGATTTGTTAATCATAGCCTTGTTAATGATTAGACTTGTTAATCATTAAACTTGTTAATCATAGCCTTGTTAATCATTAAACTTGTTAATCATAGCCTTGTTAATCATAGACTTGTTAATCATAGACTTGTTAATCATAGCCTTGTTAATCATAGACTTGTTAATCATAGCCTTGTTAATCATAGGCTTGTTAATCATAGACTTGTTAATCATTAGGCTTGTCAATCATAGCCTTGTTAATCATAATCATTCCATCAACAGACTCTTCAACAAATTCCATCAACAACTTTGCTTTCTTATCACAATATTTACTTTCTTTTCTTGAAATTTTTGAAGTAATTTCCGGTTTTATTAGATTCTCGAGTTTAAAATCGATTAAATTTAATCGATTTAATCGATTTAATCAAATTTTCAATTCTATTCTTTTCTATTCAATTCTTCTATTCAATTTTCTATTCAATTCTATTCTATTCTTCTTTTCGATGTCAAAAGCACTATTTTTACTTGACTTCTTAGCCTTTTTCAAAAATTTTCACTCCTTTTTCACTTTTCATTCAGATTTAATTCAATCTCAGACTTTAAATTCGAAAATTTTCTTATCTTTTTTTTTCGTTTTTCTTTTTGTCTTTCTTTTTGTCTGTCTTTTTGTCTTTCTTTTTTCTTTGTCTTTCTCTTTTTCTTCTTTTTGCCTTTCTTTTTCCTTTTTCTTGACAAAAAGTGATTGCTGGGCAGATTTTTGTGATTAATTCTTTTAGAAAGAAGAATAAACTTTGACCACCTTGAAAATGGGGTCAAGTTTTATGAAGTTTTATGAACAAAACTTTTCGATATGTTTATGCCAATTTCTCTCAATTTATTTGTCAATTTACTTGTCAATTTTTCAAGTCCATTTTGGAAAGCTTTTTCCGATGAAAATCTCAACTTTTCAAACTCTCTCCTTTCCTTAAAATGGCTGACTTATTTCTTTGTTCTTTGTGTTACTGCTGTGCGAGATCTCACACAGCTTTATCCATTTCTATCCAGCTTTATCCAACTTAAAAGCAAATGAGAAAGGTTCCTGAACAAAGAAAGGGATCTTTGTTCAGAAAAAGTCAGGATTAAATCTTAAAAAAAGACTAGCTAAAGCAGTTATTCTTGGCCAGTTAAACCAGTCATTCTTGGCCAGTTAAACCAGTTACTCTTGGCCAACTAAACCAGTTATTCTTGGCCAGTTAAACCAGTTATTCTTGGCCAGTTAAACCAGTCATTCTTGGCCAGTTAAACCAGTTACTCTTGGCCAACTAAACCAGTTATTCTTGGCCAGTTAAACCAGTCATTCTTGGCCAGTTAAACCAGTTACTCTTGGCCAACTAAACCAGTTATTCTTGGCCAGTTAAACCCGTTATTCTTGGCCAACTAAACCAGTTACTCTTGGCCAACTAAACCAGTTACTCTTGACCAGTTAAACCAGTTATTCTTAGCCAACTAAACCAGTTATTCTTAGCCTGTACTATCAACTTTTCAATAGAGAGAAAATAGGTAACATTGAATAAGCACTTTTCTGATACACTGTTCATTTTCTGGTTTTGTTCTACCTCAATTACGAGAGCTAATCGTATTCAGCTATCTAGAAACAGCATCAGAATAAATCTGATTCCATTTTTAGACATTAGATCACCTTTGAAACTCTTTTAATTGCTTTTATTGCATGCAATTGTTGTCCTTGATCGAACTCGATTGATTGTTTTGTTTATCTCTATCTTGTCTAGCCATTTCTCAAGAAAAGCAGTAAAGAGCCAAGCGATCGGATCATTTTCTTGCTTTTTCCAATATGAGTGTCAGTTTTACAAAGTTTCAAAGTTTCAAAGTTTTCCGATAACTTAAAGGACTCGATTTTCAGAATTCACTGAATTCAAATGGATCACAGTACCGATGACTCTGACGATCATTCTCATGATGATTGCTGTGCGTGTTCCTGTTTAAAATGGACTGCCATTTGCGTCATTATCATTGCCGTTTTGTGGAACACGAGATTCAAGTGAGAAAATTCTTTTTTTGTGCTCAAGGCTACAATTTCTAGCATTTCTAGCATTTCTAGCAAACTCTCTAGTCTGTTAGCTGTCTGTTAGCTTAGCGTACTTTGATTTGGTTTGGTTAAAGTTGGTTAAAGTTGGTTAAATTTGGTTAAAGTTGGTTAAAATTGGTTAAAGTTGGTTAAAAGTTGGTTAAAGTTGGTTAAAGTTGGTTAAAGTTGGTTAAAATTGGTTAAAATTGGTTAAAATCCCTTCAAAGTCACTTCGAAATGAAAACTGCTTTATTTATGTCTAAAGAAATCGATTTCTAAAGCAAATTTCTATCAAAAATTCATTTTCGGTAAACTGAATAGCAAAAAAGACCAAAAGCCTGATGGAGAATCTACGTGCAAAGCTCAGCAAAGGCAAAGAGCAAAGAGCCAAAGGTTTAGTGCTAAAATAATACATAGTAATGTGGATTGAAGCCCTTTAAAACCATTAAGTTTACTCTAATGGACAAAAACCTATGGACGAAAATCTCTAATTAAATCTTTCCAATCACAAAACACTTGACCCTCTATTTTACTTTACGCTCAAGTCAAATCATCGCATTGTTCTCTCATTTTAGCTGCTTGTTTAACCAATAAACCCTTCAAAAAAGAGGCTTTTTGTTCTCTCACTCAGCAAATGAATATCTTCAATTGATTCCCCGTCCTCGAAAACCCCCGGGTACAAATTTACAGCTGAATATCTTCTTTTTGTTTTGTATCACAAGTAAAAGTAAAATCTTGTAAATGATTGGCAAGATGTTCTTTGTGTGTGCGCGTAATGGCTCTCCATCTGGCACACGATGCCGCTAGATAGGTTCTCTTGTAAAAGAATCTTTCAAATCACTGTCGAGGTGTTCTTTGTGTGTTCGCGTAATCGCTCTCCATCTGGCACATGCCCCCGATAGATAGGTACTCTTGTAAATGTTTCTTTCAAATGACTGTCGAGATGTTCTTTGTGTGTGCACGTAATCACTCTCCAGCTGGCACATGCCCCCAATAGATAGTCTTGTAAATGAATTCAAAATCACTGGCGAGATGTTCTTTGTGTGTGCGCCTAATCACTCACCATCTGGCACATGCCCCCGCTAGATAGTACTCCCTTTTCCACTTCGTGAAGGTAGTGGCTGAGCCGTCTCGCGCGTGTTTTGGCTATCGCTATGCGCAAATTCCCTGCAACACTATTTTCCCTAAATTTCGGCTGTGTTTTTGCTACAAATTCTCTAATTTGCTACAAATTTTTGGCTTTCCTTGAGAATAACAAATAATGTTTAACGCGATGGTGGAGGTCTTTGACAAAATAAAGAAAACACAAATTTTATTTCACAAAGATCACATAGAAACAAAGGAATATCCGTAAAACCTGCATTTCGATGCAAAATCTCGGGAATTCCTAGACAACTAACGCAACAACGATTTTAACTGACACCATTTGGACGTAAAAATAAAACTAAAGCATGCAATATCCGTAAAACAAGAGAACATTACTGACAAAGAAGAAAAAAAGGGTTTGCGCGGTCGGGCATCGAATTACAAAAAAAATTGAATCATTTTTTACCCACTCGCTCACTTTGGTCTTTAAAGGCTTTTTCTGAAATCGAGGAAATCGAAAATGACCTAAAAGTGCGTTTAAAATGTGTTTGCAAAAAAAAACTATTGCTCATTCGCAAAAACGGATTTCCCTATCGTGTTCCGTGTAGTCGATAGGCGTTTTGTCTTGAGTTTTTAGGTCGAAATCCCACCGCCAGGGCTGGTCATTCCTTCGTGAGCCGGCTTTGCCGTTTTAGGCGTCACTATGCCCAAATTTTTGGGCTCAATTTTTGCCTTAAATTTAGCTTTATATTTGGCTTTGTGTTTGGCTTTATTTTTGGCTACAAATTCGCGAAATTATTAAACGATTCCCTTACTCAAACAGTAGCTAAACTGAGAGAACAACGAGATCATCGATATCCGAGAACAACGAGATCCGACTCGAGCATTTTGCGCCTCGATTCCCAAATCGACACCCAGGACAATAACACAAAAAGTTAGCAATAGTCTCTAATCAGTTTTCAGTATTTATGGCAACTTCTTTTTGTTAGATTAGCTTCCAAGCGCCAAATTCAACCTTAATTTGTTAAGTATTGAAGAAGTTAAGTATTAAAATATTAAAGCCCTTAATCTTGGCTACATTTCTCTATTAAAAGTTTCCTGGTTGAAGCTATACAACTCATTTTACAAGCCCTTGAATGAGTAGCTGATCCCTCACCAGCACACTACCATTTTTCGCGATTTTTATTATGATAAGTTACCAGAAAAAGCTTTTCGATCATTTATTTTATGTTAAAATATTATTTAACACCATTTAATAACATTAAGAACTCTTTTTGACCGAATCGTCTTACTCAAATTCGAGTTGAAGTCAAGTTCCTTTAGTGGTGCAAGGAAAGAAATGAAAATTGAGTATTTTTCGATGTTTAGGGGCTTGGAAAATGAGTTGTATATCTCGATTTGGGAAACTTTTAATAGATAAATGTTTTCAAGGTTAAAGGCTTTAATATTTTATATAAGACTTAACAAGATTAATGTTGAATTTGGTGCTTGAGAGCTAAACTAAACGAAAAAGAAATATTGGACATCCTGTAGACATCGTGTAGACAGGATTATCTAGATACTTTATTCAGCACCTCAGATCAAGTGCGCTAGATTTAAGAGATAAAATGCGCTACACATAACACGAAAAGGGCACCGATAAAAAGCAACACGATGAAATGTATGTAATAGATGGGTAACACAGATAACGTCAAGGATCCACTAGAGCTTTAAGATCAAGATCTCAAGAATCTATGGGTCAAGGATCCACGGATCCAAGGATAACGTCAAGGATCCACTAGAGCTTCAAGATCATCAAGAATATATGGGTAGCACAGATAACGTCGAGGATTCACTAGAGCTTCGAGATCATCTACAGATGATTTAAAGGTTTCGAGACTATTGGACTCTCTCAAAACTCTGGGGAGTCGATTCCAGAGGAAACTAGAGAGTCGTCTAGCCATGTCTCGGTAATAGCAAGAAACGAATAAGATTTTGGTACGAGTCATGGTCTGGAAAGTAGCTAAGCGGAAAGTAGGAAAGTAGCTAAGCGATTTTTGCTATTTGAAACTATGCTATGGGCATTGGAAAGAAAAACACTAGGGGAAAAGAGAGCACCAAAGCTTCAAGAGCAAGATCATCAAGAATATATGGGTAGCACAGATAACGTCAAGGGTTCACTAGAGCTTCAAGATCATCAAGAGTAGATGGGTAAGACAGATAACGTCGAGGATCCACTAGAGCTTCAAGATCATCAAGAATAGATGGGTAGCACAGATAACGTCGAGGATCCACTAGAGCTTCAAGATCATCTACAGATAATTTAAAGGTCTCGAGACTATTGAAGATTGCTTCAATTCAAAAAGAATTGTTTCAACTCAAACAGAATTATTTCAATTCAATTTTTAGATACCATTTGAAGACATTTCTTTACTTGTGTACAATGATCATTGGTGGAATCCTCGGTGGTTTGATAAGTATTCCATTTGGGAGGACGACGAATAATCACTTGTAAGCGAAATCGACAAAATGCTCAACAAAAAACGATCATTTCCAGTCGAATGTTCAATCTTTTCCAAAAAATGAACTGGTTTCTTCGGTTAGATGTCGAAATTCGGCACAAAGAGCGACTGCAATCGAATGAGCCCTATATTTTGATTGCGAATCATCAGAGTTGTATCGATGTGTTGGGTGAGTGGATTTCTGTTGGTGTTAAATGATCATTGATTGATCAAAATCAAATTGATCATGGTTTCTATGTGGTTATTTCTATTTCTATGAAGCCATCGTGTGCCTGCGTTTCATATCAACACGTTCACCCAAGAAAATCGCAATATCAATATCAATATCAATATCAATATCAATATCAATATCACAATATCAATACCGCAATATCGTCAAATTCTTGGCCATCTATGCTTGAGCAAAAGCTAAGCGGCGATCCTTGTGCTCTTGTTTCAATGCGGGTTGCTTCTGCAACTTGCTATCGCTTAGCTATCGGTGCTACCTGTTGAAAAACGTCAAGCTAATCGTAATCGAAATGTCACAAAAAACGGAGATTAAGCGAAAATCCCTTAGAAGAATCATCAAAAGCAAGCTCAAGTTAAAGGCCCACAAGAAAAATGAATCACAAATGCTATCAGTTGGCACTATCAACCAACACAAAACTGTTGATAGTTTGAAAAAAGCGCTCGAAAAGGCTTGGGAAGAGCTGGATCTCCTATACCTTCTCGCCACAATCGACGCTTTTCTACGACGTTTGGACTAGAGTGTGTTCCTTGCAGACAACGCGTTTTCTAAAAAGCGTGCGCCGAAGATAAGCTACCGTAACCCTATGCTTTTCATCAGCAAATTTTTCAAAATGCAAATGTACATTAAAACCTTGCGCTCTTTTTTTCTATTACTCTTTCCCTAACTCTATTACTCTTTCCCTAACTCTATTACTCTTTCCTTAACTCTATTACTCTTTCCCTAACTCTATTACTCTTTCCTTAACTCTATTACTCTTTCCCTAACTCTATTAATCTTTCGCTAAAACTTAAATGCTTTTAAATGCTATGTAAAATTAAAGAAAACATTTAAAACGGGAAAAGTTAAGAAACACTATAAAAAAATGCTATTATTTACGAAAAAAAAGCACGTGTGGCTGACTGGTTAAGTGTCTTTTATCTTAATCGGAAGGTCGAGGGTTCGAACCCCACATGCGACATGGTCACCCCCTTCGGATTTCCTTTCCCTTCGGGTTGAGAGGTTTTCTGGAGGGCAGTCTGGTGGTTGTGGCCCCAGTTCTTTAAAGTGACAAGCCACTCCTTCATCGTCATCTTCCCTTCACCACCAAAAAAGCTATTTAGTTCCCCATTGAGCTTAGGGTTAGGGAGCCGTCTGTCATGACGTGGGTTAAGTTAAGATATAGCCTAGTATTGTGTGTGTCGTTGTATTGTGATTGATATATTTCGTGTATGCGATAAATTCACCACTGGTAGCCCCAGTCGGTATTTTTTTTTTTTTAAATTTACCAGGCCTATTGTCTACATTTGCACTAGAACTATTCAAAAACAAATTCCAAAAGAAACCTAAATCCTTAAATAAAACTATCCATTACTACATTTTGAGAAAATTTTGCACATTTCTTTTATAGCTTTGCTTTGCGCGGCCTTTATAGCTTTGCTTAAAAAGCGCACCTTTTAGAAAACGCGTTGTCGAAAGTTTGTCGGATCAATTGTCTGACAAAAAAGTTGCCAAGGCAAATTTGTTGACAGACAAGGAGTGTGCTCCTTGTCTGTCAACAAGGAGCACACTCTATAAGCGGCGATCCTTGTGCTCTTAATATGTCCCAATATCTTAAATTGCCACATGCTATTGTTTCGAATTCTTTTTTTGGTTGAAAAGAGCGCATCAAAAAATTCTAGATTCAATTCAACAAATTACTTAACATTTTTGCACATTTAGACAGACATTTTCATAGTTTTAAAAAACGATTTTTCACTGTTTCACATCAATAAGTTCACTTTCATTTTTATAAATCTTTTTGTATCTTATTTTTTGTTACTACAATTATTTTATAATTTTTAGAAAATGGCAAGAGGAACCAAGCTTTCTAATTACGAAAAAAGCCAAATCGCCAAGCATCATGGTCAGAGAGAGTTAAACCGCCAAGTAAATCAAGAGCTCGATCGCCAAGTAAATCAAGAACTTGATCGCCAAGCAAATCAAGAGCTCGATCACCAAGCAAATCAAGAGCTCGATCGCCAAGCGAATCAAGAGCTCAATCCTCAAGCAAATCAAGAGCTCGATCGCCAAGCGAATCAAGAACTCGATCGCCAAGCAAATCAAGAGCTCGATCGCCAAGCAAATCAAGAGCTCGATCGTCAAACAAATCAAGAAAACACTTTCTGTTGTGAAAAATTGTTTGAAGGATCCTGCTGCATATGGCACAAAGAAAAAGAAAACTACAAGAAGAAGCTGAACGATCGAGATGTTCGGCATATCGCCAATACGATTCACGGGAAGTCGATCAATGATGTCATGGAGGAGCTGATGCATTGTGTTTCCAAGTCAACTATCTGGCGACCTCTTCAAACGATCCCACAAATCGTTGAAAACAAGTTGTAGAAGCAACCCGCATTGAAACAAGAGCACAAGGATGGCAGCTTAGCTTTTGCTCAAGCACGAATGGTCAAGGGTTGGACGATATTGCGGTATTGATATTGCGGTATTGATATGGTGATATTGAGATTGATATTGCGACTTTCTTGGGTGAACGTATTGATGTGAAACGCATTGTATAATTCATCAAAATCATAGCCTTGTTAATCATAGCCTTGTCAATCATTAGACTTGTTAATCATAGCCTTGTTAATCATAGATTTGTTAATCATAGCCTTGTTAATGATTAGACTTGTTAATCATTGGACTTGTTAATCATAGCCTTGTCAATCATAGACTTGTTAAACATAGACTTGTTAAACATAGACTTGTCAATCATAGCCTTGTTAATCATAGCCTTGTTAATCATAGCCTTGTTAATCATAGACTTGTTAATCATAGCCTTGTTAATCATAGATTTGTTAATGATTAGACTTGTTAATCATTAGACTTGTTAATCATAGCCTTGTTAATCATAGCCTTATGAATCATAGACTTGTCAATCATAGCCTTGTTAATCATAGACTTGTTAATCATAGACATGCTAATCATAAACTTTCATCAAAACCTCCTAAGCCATTTTATTAAAAGCTTTTATTTATGAGTTTTGAGTTTTTGAGCTTTGTATCTTCATTATATTTCTAACAACTACAATTTAAAGAGTTCAGAGAAAAGGAAAAAGGAAAATAAAGCCGAATTTTGGAGTTTGACATTTAGCATTTTGAAGTGGTTTTTGTGTAAAAAAAAAGCCTTTCTCACACTTCATCTTTCAACAGAGAGTTTTTGATGAGAGAAGTACAAATCAAAAGAAAAGATGCGAGAAATTGAAAACAAATCATGTAGTCTGAAAGGATTTGACGAAAAAAAGAAATCTTTCACTAATGAGTCATTGGAGAAATGCAGAAAGGCCGAAATAAGTGCTTGTTCTTAAAAATCTTTTGAAAAACGTTTCTAAGGGTTCGAAGAAATGAATATAATAGAGTAGAATAATAATAATATAATAAAATAATAATAATATAATAAAATAATAATAATATAATAAAATAATGATAATAGAATAGATAATAGAATAAAAAAGACTAATAGAATAAGAAAGAACAAATGAAAAACCTCATTTTTAGGAAAATATCGCAAATTCTCAAGTGTTATTGCTCAAAAATTGATAGCATAAATTGAATAGAATCTAGAAGCACCACTTTTCAGCAATGTCCTATGCGTGGCCGGAGAATTGTGTGGTCATTCTAAAATCCTCACTCAAATGGTTGCCTGGGTTCAACTTGTGCGCCTGGCTGTGTCATTCTATCTACATAAATCGATTCAACAAAGTAAATTCCGCAACTTTCGAATCCTAATTGACTTGGTGTACTTTGTGCTGAAAGCTTGAAAACCCACACTTCCTAGCACACTCAACCTATTTCCCTCTCTTCCTTGTCATTCTCTTCCTTGTCATTCTCTTCCTTTCTTTCTCTTCCTTGTCTTTCTTATTTCTTGGGCAAAGAAGGCACTGATGAATCTGTGGTAGGAGAAGCGGAAGTAGAAGAAGAAGCAGAAGAAGAAGCAGAAGAAGAAGAAGAAGAAGAAGTAGAAGAAGAAGCTGAAGAAGAAGCTGAAGAAGAAGAAGAAGAAGCAGAAGAAGAAGAAGAAGAAGTAGAAGAAGAAGCTGAAGAAGAAGCTGAAGCTGTGGCTGTAGCTGAAGCTGAAGAAGAAGCTGAAGCTGTAGCTGAAGCTGAAGCAGAAGCTGTAGCTGAAGCTGAAGCAGAAGCTGAAGCTGAAGCAGAAGCTGAAGCTGTAGCTGAAGCTGAAGCAGAGGCTGAAGTTGAAGAAGAAGCTGAAGTTGAAGTTGAAGCTGAAGAAGCAGAAGCCGAAGCAAAGGAAGAAGAAGCTGAAGCCAAAGAAGAAGAAGCTGAAGCAGAAGCTGTAGCTGTAGCTGAGGCTGAAGCAAAAGCAGAAGAAGAAGCTGAAGTTGAAGCTTAAGCTTAAGCAGAAGAAGAAGCTGAAGCAGCAGGTCAAGGATTCAATTCCCTTGTTTCCAAATTCTTTGCCATTTATCTCTTCACTTTATTAACATCTGAGTATGCTATAAAGTGTTTATTTCGATTTCGATTCAATCTTTGTATTCTATTTTCAGGAGAAATCAAAAAACACCGTTGATGCGACCTCAGTGGCAATCAAGGAACATAAGGTTATTTTTAATCATTTGAATTTCTCAAACGGAAATTAGTTCTTTTGGAATTTTTCAACAAAATCCCCAAAAATAAGCTAATTATGAGGGAATTTGAAAAATTTGGCTCACTCTCTTGAGAAAAACAAAACTAAACTCAATAAAAGAATCGAGTAAATAATGGAAAGGAAAAGCTTGTAAACAAAGGAGATGAATTTCGATTCGAGATCTTCTAGATGAAAGTTTTAGATGAAATTTCAACTTTTTGAAACGTTTTTTTTTAGCTAAAGTTGTAGAGAAGAGTCTAGATAGAAGTAGTTTAGCTTTGGCAATAGAATTAAAAACGTAGGAAAGCTATTTTTTGTAAAAAGGAAAGGGAAAAAAATGTTTTGAAAAAAATTGTAAGGGGGGACCACGTCCATTTTTTTGGGAGATTGTCTGAGGGAAAGAAAATAAAAGAAAATAAAAGAAAATTTTTACTTTTAAACATGTTTATTGTACGTTTTAAGCTAAAGGCTATCGTTTAAAATAGTTTTTAACAAAAAATAAATTTTTCATTTATTTGGCGGACGCTTATCTACTTTTTTTGACCGGTCGATTTTGTGGGATTGAAAAATAGAAGACCTGGATCTTGTTAGAAGGAATAGTAATGAAGAAATGGTAATGAAGAAATGGTAATGAAGGAAGAGTAATGAAGGAAGAGTAATGAGGAAAGAGTAATGAAGGAAGAGTAATGAAGGAAGAGTAATGAGGAAAGAGTAATGAAGGAAGAGTAATGAAGGAAGAGTAATGAAGAAAGAGTAATGAGGAAAGAGTAATGAAGGAAGAGTAATGAAGGAAGAGTAATGAGGAAAGAGTAATGAAGGAAGAGTAATGAAGGAAGAGTAATGAAGGAAGAGTAATGAAGAAATGGTAATGAAGGAAGAGTAATGAAGGAAGAGTAATGAAGAAAGAGTAATGAGGAAAGAGTAATGAAGGAAGAGTAATGAAGGAAGAGTAATGAAGGAAGAGTAATGAAGGAAGAGTAATGAAGGAAGAGTAATGAAGGAAGAGTAATGAAGAAAGTAGCATACCGTATTTTCTCTGCACCCCGGCCGGCTAGCCGAGTTAATGGCCATTTTACGACATCCAAAGTTTTCACAGAAGCTCAACACTCAAATCCCCCACTAGATCTCATCGTGAGCTACATTTTCCGACCCCACATCGATAGATTCTGATAAGCGGTTCTCGAGATTTCGAGCAATTTAGGCGACGCTCATGATGCACTACTATTAGAGAAAATACGGGAAACGGAATGCAGTTCTAAAAAGTGAATTAAGCCAAAACGTTTTAAACGAGCAAGTCATTCGTCTACTATAAACTACAATACTTCAAAAACAGACAGTTTTTGAAGTATTGTAAATTGTAAATTCCGTATCCGGTCAAATTCCGTATCCGGTCAAATTCCGTATCCGGTCAAATTCCGTATCCGGTCAAATTCCGTATCCGGTCAAGTTCCGTATCCGGTCAAGTTCCGTATCCGGTCAAGTTCCGTATCCGGTCAAGTTCCGTATCCGGTCAAGTTCCGTATCCGGTCCAGATCAGTACAAGGGTTATATGCAAGTATTCAGAGAAAAGTTTGGGTCTTCCCTGAAGGCACGCGAAATCCCGGCTCGAAATTATTATCATTCAAGAAAGGAGCCTTCATTCTTGCACACCAATCAAAGGTATGATGAAAGTGAAGTTTTGAGCATTAAAAATGCTGTAATCTTACTATATCAGCTAGGTGCTATAGTAAGATTAGTAATAGCTAGCTCTAGCTAGATGCTATAGTAAGATCATCTAGAGCTATCTCTAGCTAGCTGCTATAGTAAGATTAGTAAGAGCTAGAGCTTACTATTGGTTTAGCCTTGTTTAGCCCAGAAAATCTTGTTTCCTTTCTAAATGAATAATTAGCTGATCAATATCGATCTTTTGTAAATAAATAATTGAAATTTCTGATAAAACAAATCATAAATTGATTGATTGAATCATCTTAAAGATTGAATCATATTAAAAAATGAAAATTCATACCCGTGAAACTAATATTTTCCTATTTATTTTAAAGAAACTTATCCAAAATACAGTTTTTTTTCATGTAAACAAGTTTCTTTCAATCAATTCAATGAATCAATTCAATGAATCAATTCAATGAATCAATTCAATGAATCAATTCAATCAATCAATTCAATGAATCAATTCAATGAATCAATTCAATGAATCAATTCAATGAATCAATTCAATGAATCAATTCAATCAATCAATTCAATCAATCAATTCAATCAATCAATTCAATGAATCAATTCAATGAATCAATTCAATCAATCAATTCAATCAATCAATTCAATCAATCAATTCAATGAATCAATTCAATGAATCAATTCAATCAATCAATCCAATCAATCAATCCAATCAATCAATCCAATCAATCAATCCAATCAATCAATCCAATCAATCAATCCAATCAATCAATCCAATCAATCAATCCAATCAATCAATCCAATTCTCAACATTTCCCATTCAGATCCCGGTCGTTTGTTGTGTTTTCTCATCACATAAACAATTCTATGATTGGGTAAAAGAAAATGAAAATGAATTTCTTTATTGAAAAAAGACTTTAGGAAGAGAAACGTTTCGATGATTCGGGCAGAATTTTAGCAGAGATTTTGCCGGCAATTGATTCCACCAAATTTGAATCAGTGAGTTTATCATATAAATAGTACAAGGTAAATTTTTAAAAAAAAGAGCTTGTTAGATTTGTTTTCCTCAAATTTAAATTGGTGAAATTGATTTCCTATTTCAGATTGATGCCCTTTCGGATCATTGTCATGAAATTATGCAAAAGAAATTCGATGAGATCAATCAAAATGTAAGCTTTTTGTGAGCTGTAGGCTTTTTGTGAGCTGCTGTAAGCATTCTGTAAGCTGTAAACTGTAAACTGTAAGCTGTAAGCTTTCTGTAAGCTGTAAACTGTAGGCTTTCGGTAAGCTGTAAGCATTCTGTAAGCTGTAGGCTTTCTGTAAGCTGTAGGCTTTCTGTAAACTGTAAGCTGTAAGCTGTAAACTGTAAGTTGTAGGCTTTCGGTAGGCTGTAGGCTTTCGGTAGGCTGTAGGCTTTCGGTAGGCTGTAGGCTTTCGGTAGGCTGTAGGCTTTCGGTAGGCTGTAGGCTTTCGGTAGGCTGTAGGCTTTCGGTAGGCTGTAGGCTTTCGGTAGGCTGTAGGCTTTCGGTAGGCTGTAGGATTTCGGTAGGCTGTAGGCTTTCGGTAGGCTGTAGGCTTTCGGTAGGCTGTAGGCTTTCGGTAGGCTGTAGGATTTCGGTAGGCTGTAGGATTTCGGTAGGCTGTAGGCTTTCGGTAAGCTGTAGGCTTTCGGTAAGCTGTAGGCTTTCGGTAAGCTGTAGGCTTTCGGTAAGCTGTAGGCTTTCGGTAAGCTGTAGGCTTTCGGTAAGCTGTAGGCTTTCGGTAAGCTGTAGGCTTTCGGTAAGCTGTAGGCTTTCGGTAAGCTGTAGGCTTTCGGTAAGCTGTAGGCTTTCGGTAAGCTGTAGGCTTTCGGTAAGCTGTAGGCTTTCGGTAGGCTGTAGGCTTTCGGTAGGCTGTAGGCTTTCGGTAGGCTGTAGGCTTTCGGTAGGCTGTAGGCTTTCGATCTCTATCCATAGATCTATCAATCTCCATCTAGCCAACTATTTAACATTTCTTTGATTACTGTAAAGAGTAGAAGTTAGCATAAATAGCGAGATTAAAACTTGAGTTCTTTAAAATAAAAACAAAAATCTAGTGCACTTATTTTTAAACTTTAAACTTATTTTTAACTTTTTACGCAACAGCAAGTGGTTAAATTGAGAAAAATGAAGAAACGAGTGTGCCAGAAAGGATGCGTTTACGCTTGCGCACACGACTAATTGACTTGTTTTGTGCATCAAATAGAAATCCACCCTTCCTGGCACAATTCATTCTTCATTTTGTAGAAAGAACTCACAATGAAACTTAATTTAGCATATCTGAATTTTTCGAATGGAACTTTTTCAATATCCAATCTTCTAGAAAGTCTCTGTGATATCCAGGATTTACATTTAAAAAAATCTAGAACATTTTTTGAGCTACGGGCTATTGTAAAATCATCCAGTCCTAAAACTTACCAAATCCGAATTTTTCGAATTCAACTTTTTCATCATCCAATCTTCTAGAAAGTCTCTGTGATATCCAGAAAAAAATGAGTACACTAGAAGAAGTGTGTTTACGATGAGCAAGAAAGTAAAACAAGAACAACAAGCACAAGAATAGATCTGGCGCTTGATTTCTTCAAATTTAGCTCGGAATCACTGTCGAATCATCAAAACGAGAATAAAGAAATGAAAGGATTAATTAGAATTTAGAAAATAGACAATTTATCAATTCTTAATCTCTGTTTGTAAATATTTTTGTTTTTTTTTTGTACAAATTTCTCTCTTTTCTTCGGTGATTTTTTGCATTCCGCAGTTTTTTTGTTTAATTTTGTCTTTTTTTGCCTTTTTTTTGTTACTAAAGCTTTCGGGTTATGTAAAAGTTTTATTGTTTTGAGGAAATAAATATGGAAATGAGAATTTGGGCAAAACGCAAAATCATCTGCCAAAACGTAATGATTAAAGCTGAAAATCGACAAATCAAATGGAGATTCGTGGAATGCGAGGAGGTCGTTTCAATGGAGGACAGGGCTATGGTGGCTACAACTCTGGATATGGCGGCGGTCGCGGTGGTGGATATGGTGGCTACGGATCTCAACCAAACCGTGGATACCAGCCTCGTCAACCTCAACGCCAGGAGCAAGCAGACAAATGAATAACGCAATCTTCGGTCCCATTCTTTCTTCTCATGATTGATCTCTTTGATGACGGGCTCTCATTTTTTAGTTTGTACTCTTGTACTCACCTTGTGAATTGTCTTTCTTAGGACCAAATAGGAACTATTAGGTGTGTGAAAAAGTAATCCACGTTTTTTATTTTTATCTGATGACCAAATAAGACGCTGTCTTCTCGAAAACCCTCGTTCAACCTCTTCAGAAATAGGCCTTACATTAAATTGTGATGGGTGAACCGTAAGGAAACGCTTGAATGCCATGAATTTTATCAAAAAGTTGGACAAATGGATACCGCATGAATGATAACGCGCGACCACATGTCTCTTTACAAATCCAGAGTGTTGGATGGAAGGTTTTACCACATCCACCTTATAGTCCAGACCTTTCTCCATCTGATTATTATTTATTTTTGTCTCTGTCTAACTTTTTGGCTGTCTAACTGTCTCTGTCTCTGGCCAATAAACGGTTCAATTCCGAAGAAGATGTCAAAGCCGAGGTTGATCTTTTCTTCGCCTCTAAGGACCAAGATTTTTATTATCGTGGAATGTCTTTACTTGTAGAACGTTGGCAAAAGGTTGTTCTTTCGAATGGTGATTACTTCGTTGAATAAAAATTATTTTAACGAAACTTATGGTCTTTTATATTTAAACGTTAAAAACGTGGATTACTTTTTCACACACCTAATATAAAGGAACTATAATGACCAAATAGACCAAATAGGAACTATAAAGGAACTGAATTCCTGCCACCAAATTAGCCAAAACTCGTGCAAAATAACGTGCTACTTAAAGACAAAAACTTTTTAAAATGTCATTGATGCCATGTGTTGTAAATAATCTTGTCCTGAATACTCAACTAGAGACTATAATCGATTCTAGATAAATTGTATAACACAAGATGGAATTGGAAGCTTTCTGTTTGCCCAGCTCTTGTTCAATTGTGAAAACTTGTAAGGGAATTTCAACTGGATGTGATGGCTAAATGAAATAAGCCATAGATCGGTCGACGCAGAATTCAACGCCGATTCCGAAGCTGCTTTCCGTTTCTGCTATGGAGCACTCTGTCAAAAGTTATAAGCATGCAAAGTTTTGTATGGGAAATCAAAAATCACTCCGTGTTTATCCGCAGATTTCCCAGAAGTTTTTTGGAAAAGTGGTGGCCGAGTGGCAGTGGGATAGAATACGAAGCAGAGACCCTCTAGTTCGAGTCCGCCATCCTACTTTTTCTTTTGCTTTTTTGGATTTGCAAAGTTAATTGTTTTCTTTTTCAAATACAAGTTTATATTAAACTATTTTTCATAAAAATGTTTACTTTTAACTATTAACATCAAACAGCTATCATTAAAATCCAAAAAAACAAAAGATATGCGAGAGGTTAGCTGGCGTTAGACTTGTCTATGGAAATCTGCACGAGTCTTTGTGAAACCGAGCTTTCAACATTGATAATTGATAATCGAGGCTTTGTTAACTCTTATGCTCTAGTACAATTGAATCTAACTATCTGTGTTAGAGAGCTAAACTGTCACAATCAAGGGCATAGCAAGCTTACAAGAATAGCATCTTTTTAGATACACTACTGGAAAATGAAATATCATATTTGAAAAAAGATCGTCACTTTCGCGCGTCTGTAACTCCCTTGTCTTTGCCGTATTTCTAAATAAGAATATTATCATTGTGTAGCCCTTGAAAAGAGCTTTCAGAAAATGTATAACACTAATAGTTTAAAATCAAATACAAGGGAGTTACAGACGCGCGAAAATGACGATCGTTTTTCAAATATGATATTTCATTGTCCAGTACTGTATATTGCCTAGTATAAAAGTAACGTTGGTCTATTGCTTAACCATTACTGCTCGCATCCCTAACCTCCACTTTCGCCTCTAGAGTTATTCTTGAGTTATTAAACTTTGAAGTTGACTTCTCACTTTGAAGTGAGAAGTCAAATTCAAATTCTTTTTCAATTTCTTCTTCTCCCCTTCTCTCTTCAAATTCTTCCAACATACAGCCATCGATCAACACATTCTTGTACTTTCGATGCCATGGATAGCTTTCTAAAAAGTCGAATCATAAATTTGCATCATGAAACACAAAATTTGTATTTTAAAGCGCAAAATTTACATTTAACTTATTTGATGATCCGAAACGAGTAAAATAATTTTTCTTTTCACAACTCCACGTTGATGGAAGGTGGTCGACCCGTCAGCGGTAAGTGTTTAAAGTCGAATTTTATTCGTTTTGGTGTTTATTTTGAAAAAAGTGTTTACTTTTTTGCCTAGATGCTAGTAAGTCCCGTGGATGCTATAGTGGTTGGGTAGGGACAATTTTTTTTTCACCAAATGAGCTAATTTTTTGCAGCTAGGGGCTTTTGAGTATGCTGAATCGATTAAATTGAATTCAGCCTGCGCAAATTCAGCCTAGAAGCGATAGCGACCATTCCGAAAGCAAACAACGTTAAGTGGGGTCAAACAAGAAACGCGCATTCGTTTGTTTCTTGTGTCTTTTATAGAACTTTTCTGACAGATCGAAACTCGTTTTTCCAATGACGCTAGTTTCATCTGCAAGTAGTCTTGAATGTTGTTAAAAGTTGCGAAATCTTGTGTGCAACCATCACCAATCGATTTAGCATAGTCAAAAACCCCTGGGTGCGATAAATCAGCTCATTTGGCGAAAAAAAAAGCTTCTGCTCCTTGCTCCTCTTCTGCTCCTTGCTCCTTTTCTACTCCTTGCTCCTTTTCTACTCCTTGCTCCTCTTCTGCTCCTTGCTCCTCTTCTGCTCCTTGCTCCTCTTCTGCTCCTTGCACCTTTTCTACTCCTTGCTCCTCTTCTGCTCCTTGCTCCTCTTCTACTCTTTGCTCCTCTTCTGCTCCTTGCTCCTCTTCTACTCCTTGCTCCTCTTTTGCTTTTGAAAAACAAAAAATAAGTTTCGCTTAGCCAATTCTGGGAAAATTTCAAACATTCTTCAGTTTGAACAGAACGACCAGAGTTGTGTGGCTTGTTGAGTTGATCTGAAACATGAACGTCAATTTAACAATCAAAAGTATCATTTCAATATTAGTATATTTAACAAAAAGAAACAGGAAAAGGCAATTGTAGCTCAACAGAACAAAATCATAAACACTAGCATCATCTTCAACATCGGTGATTTCACCATCAACACTCTCCAAAGATTTTTTTGGATTATATAGACACCTTACCATACGGAAAAACTCAATAGTGCGATCCAATTTCAAGCGTGAACATAAGACAAAAGCGGGAATAAGGAAGACTGAATTTGAAATACAAAAATAGGAGAGGAATGGAATTTCGGGACCTAGTCAAAATAGCGCCGCCAATACAGCGCCGTTCAAAACAGCGCCATTCAAAACAGCGTCGTTCAAAACAGCGCCCATACAAAAATCGCGCCGTTCAAAACAGCGCCCATACAAAAATCGCGCCGTTCAAAACAGCGCCCATACAAAAATCGCGCCGTTCAAAACAGCGCCCATACAAAAATCGCGCCGTTCAAAACAGCGCCCATACAAAAATCGCGCCGTTCAAAACAGCGCCAAATTTAAAGATTTTAATGTAGATTAACCAATGCTCTTTTGGAGTTTTCCATAAAGGCTTTATTTTCTCGTGCACTCTCAAGTAAAATAGTACAGTACCGAGCAAAAGTCTTGCAACATCACTTTTTCAAAAAAATCGATGAAATTTTTTTATAGAAAATGCCACCCGTTCGTGGGGCTTTTTTGTTTTTAATTAGAACAATACATGCACACTTTATTTACAAAAACAAATTTGAAGTTCAGCGTAAAACAAAAAAGTAAATGACAAAACTACTAAAAAATACCCTAAAAACTGGGTGCAAAAGTCTTGCAACATTCTATGTTTCTCATTTTTATTGTTTTCAAATTTATTAATTTACACTAATTTTTGTTTTTTTCAGATGCCAGGTACCTACTTGACGACTCCCTAAAGAGAAAAAATCATGAAAGCAAGGAAAAAAGGAATTTCTCGAGCCGTTGTCTCCGATCTCTTCAAATGCGATCCTTCGACCGTTTCTCGCATTGTTTCAAAAGCAAAAACAACTGGACTTATGCACCGAAGAGAGAAGAAAGGATGGCCAAGAAGAACAACAGCAAAAGAGGATCGAATACTTGTGATGGCTTCCAAGAAGGATCCGAACATGACATCAACTGAGGGAGCTCGGCTGATCAAGGATGTTGCAAACAAGGATATCTCTCGATGGACCGTTTCTCGACGATTGACTCAAGCAGGACTGTATAGCCGGCGGTCTGTACGAAAGCCTTTGATGACCGCTGGCCATAGGAAACAACGGCTTCTATTCGCCAGGACGTACCAAAGTTGGACAAAGCAGGATTGGGCCAACGTGATTTTTGTCGATGAAACAAAAGTGGATATCTTTTCTCCAAAAGGCAACCACTTGATCAGACGACCCATTGGAAAGCGAATACTCCTTAAATATGTGCGACCTACAATGCGAGCTGGCGGAGGATCAATCATGTGTTTTGGTAAGCCTTATTTCTAATACATGCATTAATTTGTCTTTTTCTAGGGGCGATGACAAAAAAATGTGGCAGGTCCGCTCGTCCTCGTCCAGTCAACCATGAATGCTCGCCAGTATATGGAAATACTAGAAGGATGTCTACTTCCATTTGCTCAGGATCACATGGCTCCTGAATGGTTTCTCTACCAGGACAACTCGCCGGTCCACAAGAGCAAGCTCATGATGGGTCGCACCGTGAATCTCTCAAATGGAGGAAAAGCTCATCTCCCTGGATGGTTTGCCCTTAATAATGTTTTGTTAGTCAAAGTGCCCCCTATGTCGCCTGATTTAAACATTATTGAGAATTTATGGGCTTACGTGAAGGCAAAGTTACGAGGAAAAGACTTTCACACAAAAGTTGACTTATGGTTCTACATACGAAAAGTTTGGAGCTCAATTCGCCCAGCAATTCTTCACGAATTAGTCGACTCAATGCCTAAACGACTTAATGAAGTGATTTTGGCAAAAGGTGGACCGATTGAATATTAATTTTTGATGTTTCTGTAAAATGTTGCAAGACTTTTGCACCCAGTTTTTAGGGTATTTTTTAGTAGTTTTGTCATTTACTTTTTTGCTTTACGCTGAACTTTAAATTTGTTTTTGTAAATAAAGTGTACATATATTATTCTAATTAAAAACAAAAAGCCCTACGAACGGGTGGCATTTTCTATAAAAAAATTTCATCGATTTTTTTGAAAAAGTGATGTTGCAAGACTTTTGCTCGGTACTGTACATAAAAATTTGTTTATTCAATTAACGAAATGAAAAAATGAAACAACGGAGTTAATTTTGGTGTTACGGTAGTTTATCCAAAAGAGGATGACTTTTAGAAAACAAGAAGAAACAAAAATGCAAAAATTGGGCCAAATAATAGATAATGCTTACATTGCTTGAAATTTTCCTGAAAATGGCTGAGCGACACTTATTTTTTTTTTGTTTTTCTAGCATCCTTGGGGTGCGTCTTAGCTAAATAAGTCAAAAATGCTATTCTAGAAATACTCCATATTTTAATATGTATGAAATACACCCGTATACTCCATATTTTCCCTTTGTTTTCCTTATGCATTGTTTTGCATTGTTTTATTGACCTATATACTTTGTTTTTTTTTCAGAAGAAGTGCAAAAGACGGTGGGCGAGCTTCGACACTTAAAGCACCGCCTCAACACGTTGAGTGATCAACTTCAGGAGTTAAAGTAAGGATCCTTTGCCAAATTTGTATTTGCGGCTAAGGTTTAAGTGGTTATTTTTGCCTGTTAGGTACTCACTTTGACTACTTTTTTTTATAAGTACTACAACTATAAGTAATAAGTACTATAAGTAATAAGTTTTATAAGTACTATAAGTAAGTCAAACACTGCTAGATAACACTAGTAAGACATACTAGTGTTACCTAGCAGTGTTTGAATCGTTTATAGCCAAACTTTTTTAAAATAAACGTTTTTAAAGAGATGCCTTGCGGTTTATTTTTTACTATAGTTTTTATTTAGACGAAACAATGATGAGAAGGCGACCGAGATTCAACGACTCAATCAAATGTGGGCATTTCTTTCAGCTTCTTAAGAACTGTTGAGTTTAGAGCCGAAAATTTGCAAGCCGATTTGACTTCTCTAAAGGGAATCGAAGAAAAGCACAGCCGAAAATTGCCCACCGACATTCTTCGCAAGATGGAGCCCGTTATGGTACAATTTATCGTGATTAGAAAACTTTACTAGCTCTTGGAAGCTTTGAGTAAACATACTAGTTCGACCTGCAGTAATTATGAATGTTAGAGTTCTTTGATAGCTATAGAAGTACATGTTTGTTTAGTGTTTAGTACATGGAATAAAGTAGTTATTGGCGAAAAAATAATTCAAGAGTAGCCGTTGCTAAGTTTTTACGATTATGTAATTTATTTATTTAGGGATTTGAAGCGATTTCACAAGAGAAAGTGCGTCAGAATGTCGAGATTTTGCGTTTGATGGTGCATGAACTTCTGCTACGCACTATTCACAATGAAACGACTGCAATTCGAGTGAGATTTTAATGTGAAATAAGATTCTCTGAAAGTGGTTTCTTCAGTTAATGTTTTCGTGTTTTTTCGTTTAGTTAGTGTTGTAATTACTCATTCATCTATTTAGGAACTAGCCGACGAAGAGATCTACTTCCAGAAAATCTGCCGTGATGTAATCAACTCGCGTCAATTGCTTGGTGAAGAAGTCGAGAAGGTTGTCGAGAAATGCGAAAAAGCAATGCTGAAAAAGCGGGATTTGTTTAAGGCAAGTTTATTTATCTCAATAAGCATTTAGCTCGATAAGCATAATATCCATAAATTTATTTAGCTAACTTAAAATAAACTTTCAATTTAACCCATGTCTAAAAGGTTACTTTTAGGAACTTGCTGCACTCGAGGCAGAAAAAGATGCCATTGATGCGCAGCTCCGTATTTGCGAAGCTACTTTGCGACGGTAATCTTAAATTTTTTCTGAATCTTTACTTTTATCATTTAGTTTGGCGATGGTGGCCCGCCAACTAGGAATTCCGGGTCTCAAACAAAACGGTTTATTTAGTTTTGATTATTGTGTTAAGCACATATGTTTAGAACTTGCACCCGCCGCAACGTCTTTAAGCGCTCCGTCGATCATCTCTACATACGATGGTCAGTACATGTCGACCCGCCAACGAATGGACAATTGCGAGCCTTGCATCTTCTCAGACACCACTCGATCGGCCGGCTACTCCAATATTGGTGATGACATTGAGCGATCGCCCTGCTCGAGTGCTTATGAGGTGGATAAAGCTTGAAAATATTCAACATATTTACGAACTCTGTTATGTAGATGAATGTTTGTGTGTGGAACACGGATTCGGCTCCTTGTCATCGCGTACAAACAACACCGAAACGTCGCAGTGCCAGCCTCAAGACTCCAGTTCTCCGCTATTTGGCTGTAAATTTTTTATTGCAAGTGTTATTTAACGTAAAACTACTTAGTAATTAACTTTTTCACTGTTTAGATTCCATCACCAGCAGCATCAACGTCTTTCGCTGAAACGGTGACAACTACTTCGACCACGAAAACCCAGGATCTCGGTGATCAATCGCAAGATATCTTCAAATAGGTAAGGACATTTTGATTTTGTCCTAACAAGTTTTGCTATTCCTTTTCAACTTTCAAATATAATGTACTATTTTAGTGGTTTGATGGCCTGGATATGGAGCAGCAAAACACTTTCGCTCGAATCTTTGACGAGAAGAAACGCCGCTAGACCTTAAAATCATCCTGTTTGTAGCTTTGTGATCTCATTCTTGGTTTAATCGCGCATTTATCGATCTGAAGTTTTGTCGATTGGTATTTAAAGTTTTTCGACTCTGTCTTTCTTGTTGAGCGCCTGCTTCCCTGTAATTTGTTGTAATCTTTTACCGATAGAAAATAAATCGATTAATTTCACTCAAACAAAACTTATGAAAATAAAGTTCAACTTTGACTTTATGTTTACAATGAGTTGCACAGTTATTGTAAATCCAGTTCAACGATAATTATGACTCAAAAAAAGCATGCCAGAACCAAATCTCCCGGTAATTATGATCCGGATTTCAATGAAACATGGGGATTTGTTACCGTTAGATAAAATTAGGCCGGTTTTGAACATTCCACATGGGTCGACAATATCGACTCGACATATCATTTAATCTTTTCTTTTCTTTTCCTCATAGCAACAGCTTAGTGCTAAATTGAAGGTGCCAGAAAGGGTGTGTTTCGATTTTTGAGCACAACTTTTACACCAAAGAACAAGCTCAAGCCTCAAACCGGGAAATAAATTCTATTTTTTGATGCCCATTCGTTCTAATGGTCAGCGGATTGAGCCCTATTAAAAATGAGCGAATAAAACGCGAGCTTACACTCAAATCTGTTCTAATAACTGTGGTTGAACTTGAATTCAGTGATCGTTTCTTGTTCTCGTCCACCGAATGGTTGTACCTTTTGCACCCATTCATCCGGCATTCAATAAAGAAGTTTCTACTCATCGTTCAAGTTTACCAAGTTTACCGTTTACTTGGTACCAAGTCCGGTACCAAGTTTACCACAAAACATAGCAACAGCTTAGTGTTAAATTTGTGCAATCAATTGACAATCAATTGACAATCAATTTTTACCGCAATTAGGTCACCCACTGGATTTTTATTTTAATAATTTAAAAAGCTTATCACTTTTCTTTTGAATCAATTTTAGACAATGCCAAACCATTGTACCGTACTATCAACTTACAACTACAATTGTTGCCAGTGTACTGTAATTAGAGCATAGAATTAGAGCATTGTAGCCAGTGTACTGTAATTAGAGCATTGTAGCCAGTGTACTGTAATTAGAGCATTGTAGCCAGTGTACTGTAACTAGAGCATTGTAGCTAGTGTACAGTAATTAGAGCATAGAATTAGAGCATTGTAGCCAGTGTACTGTAACTAGAGCATTGTAGACAGTGTACTGTAATTAGAGCATAGAATAAGTTATTTAGAATTAGAATAAGTTAAGTGAGATATTGCCAAATATCTTGAGAAAATGCTGTCAACTTGTATCAACTTACAACTACAATTGTTGGTTGTTAAAATAAGTGTCTGTTAGCTTTGCATATATCAAAGGGATCCGATGCCCACGTAGCATTAAAAGGACAAGTCCTGGTTTCAGTCCATCAAACGGATCTTTGCAACATTCGCCGATCGCTTCGCCGATCAAAACATCTGATATTTACATTGAATTCTATTTCCCTACATTCTTTTTGCTCAATCAAATCTTGTTGTTTATTTGAACGGAAACTAATTGAATGTCAATCATTTCAGTGAACATTCTTTCCTTCTTTCTATCTTTTCTCTGAACTCTTTTATTTGTCTCTGTTCTCCATTCCATTCATGTTCTCCATTCCATTCATATCATATGTTTTTCCTTGACAATCTTTTCCCAATCAAAAAGGTCACCTCAGCTATTTTCCTCTTATTCGATCTGTTAACTTTTCAGATAAACGAGAAAAATCAAGGACCAAATGATATTTGAACAAAAGAACCATCAGAACATGGATTCATCAGAACTTGTGCTTAGATTTAAAACTATTAAAAACTTAAAATGTTCTATTTTAGTTATTCTTTCGTATGATCAAGGCTTTACTGATTAAACTTCATCATTATCCTGTTCTACTTGCGTATTGACTGCTTTGCTTATAAACTTTCTTCCTTTCTTCCTTTCTTCCTATTTCTTCTTGGGGAAAGATGGCGTCAATAGTTTAGTGGTAGAGCCTTTGCCCGGTAAGCAGAGGGTCAACGGTTCAATTCAACCTATTTCCCACTCTTCCTTTCTTCTTCCTTGTCTTTCTATTTCTTCTTGGGCAAAGAAGGCACCGATGGCTCAGTGGTAGGAGAAGCTGAAGCTGATGCAGAGGCAGAAGCTGAAGCTGAAGAAGAAGCAGATGCAGAAGCAGAAGCAAAAGGTCAAGGATTCAATTCCCTCGATTCCAAATTCTTTGCCATTAATTTCTTTCCTTTATTACAACTTTGAATTGATCATCGGATTGTCATTTATTGGAGTTAAACATAGTATATAATATGGCTATAATTGGCTTGCTTCTTCAAACTGGCTAGACTGTAGCTTGTAAGACATTTAGGCAAAACATTTAGCTTGTATACTGTAGCAGACTATGGCTATACTGTAGCTAGACTTGAGGGTACTGTAGCAGAGTGTAGCAGACTGTAGCTATACTGTAGCTAGACTTGAGGGGACTGTAGCAGACTGTAGCAGACTGTAGCTAGACTTGAGGGGACTGTAGCAGACTGTAGCAGACTGTAGCTATACTGTAGCTAGACTTGAGGGGACTGTAGCAGAGTATAGCAGACTGTAGCTATACTGTAGCTAGACTTGAGGGGTCTGTAGCAGGCTGTAGCAGACTGTAGCTAGACTTGAGGGGACTGTAGCAGACTGTAGCAGACTGTAGCTAGACTTGAGGGTACTGTAGCAGACTGTAGCTAGACTTGAGGGGACTGTAGCAGAGTATAGCAGACTGTAGCTATACTGTAGCTAGACTTGAGGGTACTGTAGCAGGCTGTAGCAGACTGTAGCAGACTGTAGCTAGACTTGAGGGGACTGTAGCAGGCTGTAGCTATACTGTAGCTAGACTTGAGGATACTGTAGCAAGAGTCTCTATGGCTACATCAGAGTCTATATGGCTATGAAAGCATTTAAGGGATACTGTAGCGGAAGCTGTAATAAAGTAGCATATCAACTTTTCGATTTATCCAAGCTTTACCAAATTTTATTGTATAAATATGTTTCGAGTATTGTAAATGGAAATAAACTTTCGAATTGTGAAAAGAGCACTTGTAAACTACAATGAAACCCTATTAAAACGTTTCTTGAAAATCAAATAAACAAAGACAATGAACTTTTTCGTTTTCTGCACAAATGTGAATCATTCGGGCCCGTTTTTTGGCGTTTCTTTTGCTCTTTCTTTTGCTTTTCCCCTTTTCAAACCCTCGACATCCCTTTGAAAAGTGCAAAAAGACAATGATCCGATGAAAATCGGCAAAAAATTTACATCATATTTTTCAAAAAATATTCTTTTGTTTTTGATTTTTAAAGAAAAAACAATTATTTTTTTTTTGTCGGTTTGAGGGAAAATTTATGAAATGAAGTTAGAAAAGTGATCTTTTGATCTTTCCAAATTCAAAAGTTTAATTGATTTCTTGATTTCTTTAAAATTTAAAAATCAATTAAAGCTTTTGAGGTTGACAATCGATTGACAATATTGTGATTCTGTTTTTGACAAGTTAAAGTAAGGCAATCCGGTTTTAAAGCTTGCTTGGTGTGCGCACAAGATGGAAACACAAAATTTCCGCGTCAGATTCTCATTTCTTTTCTTTTCTTTTTATTTTTATTTATGAAATGAAGTGAGAAAAGTGATCTTTTGATCTTTCCAAATTCAAAAGTTTAATTGATTTCTTTAAAATTTAAAAATCAATTAAAGCTTTTGAGGTTGACAATCGATTGACACAATTGTGATTCTGTTTTTGACAAGTTAAAGCAATCGAATCCGTTTTTAAAGCTTGCTTGGTGTGCGCACGAACTGTATTGGAACCTTATCGGAACCGTATTGGAACCGTATTAGATCAAAATAGGAGCCGTATTGGAACCGAATTGGAACCGTATTGGATCCGTATTGAAACCGTATTGGAACCTTAAAAGGAACCGTATTGGAACCGTATTGGAACCGTATCGGAACCGTATTGGAACCGTATCGGAACCGTATTGGAACCTTAAAAGGAACCGTATTGGAACCGTATCGGAACCTTAAAAGGAACCGTATTGGAACCTTTTAGATCAAAGTAGGAGCCGCATTGGAACCGTATTGGAAAATGGAAACACAAACTTTCCGCGTCAGATTCTCATTTCTTTTCTTTTCTTTTTCTCATAGCAACAGCTTAGTGCTAAATTGAAGGTGCCAGAAAGGATGTGTTTCGATTTTTGAGCACAAATTTTACACCAAAGAACAAGCTCAAGCCTCAAACCGGGAAATAAATTCTATTTTTTGATGCCCATTCGTTCTAATGGTCAGCGGATTGAACCCTATTAAAAATGAGCGAATAAAACGCGAGCTTACACTCAAATCTGATCTAATAGCTGCGGTTGAACTTGAATTCAGTGATCGTTTCGATGATTTTCGATGATTCTGTGTGGCTAGGAGAAATTTGAGTTATTATTAGATTGCTCAATGTTTTTTAGAATTGATGAAAGTTTTAGTTTCGTTTTATTTTTTAGTTTAGTCTTATTTTTTATTTTCATTCTATTTCTATTACATTTAAAAGAGATTATTCAAAAATAATGATTCAATAAAAAGTTTTAAAGTAAAAAGCCTCGTAAAGAAGGATCGAAATGTCATTTTTGATGTCAGATTTCATTTTTGATGTCAAATGTCATTTTTCCTACTTGCCAACCCCATTTCTCGTTGTAGAATTGCAGCTAATCTTTTTAGTCATCAATATTCATGATGCGATCTATTGAATGAAGTTATCACTTATTCCAAATGATCACCTCCACTTCTGGCCATTCCCTTTTTGAGATGATGAAGTTTCTGGTGTGCTGTGAACGCCAGAAGTGGTAGTTTACAGAAGAAAGTTATTATTGGATTGCTCAGAAGTTGCGCCTGAATTTTACAGTGTGAGCACAAATTGTACCCCGTGCAATTATGTCAGCTCCGAGCCAAACTGATATTTTAGTTACTATTATTATTGAATGATTTGTCTATTCTTATGTAAATGTGTTCTCCCCTGTGCTTATCCCATTCATCGCCGAGAAGGGCCTAGGAGGCCGAGTAGCGCCTAGGAGGCCGAGAGGGGCCCTTGGGATTACCTAGGAGGACAAGTGAGGCTCTCAATTGGCCTCTGAGGCCCTTCATCCCCTTTCACTCATTTGTAATCTATTCGTCTTATCGTACTGTAAAGAAAGAAACATATCTTCCGGGTCTATGCAACTGCAGTTCAGATCGGTTATTCCACAGGGACTCCCCTCTAATACGTTGGAGGAGTTGGGTTGTCGGGGTGTTAGAGATGGCAGGATATCAAAAGGATCCACTCTAACTTAACCCAAATTCTAGTCCATGTCCGTTTACTCCTAAGCAAACAGCTTTCAACAATAAAGCTTTAACAATCAATCTATTCATTTATAACAATCAATTCATCAATCAATCTATCCAATTCATAACAATCAAACCACCAATCAATCCATCCAATTCATCCAAATCATTCAGGCAAGCCTTTAACTTCTTAAACTTTATATAACCGATTCTAAACAAATAATCAAATATTCAAGATTTCCGGGTGACACTTTGACCTAGGGGAAAAGTTTGAATCGATTCTGGGATAAGGGTTCAAGTTCAAGAGGCGAAAATCTGAACGGATCTTCACAATCAGGGCTTCCCTCCAATCTATTCCCTATATTTTGCCCATTTCTGCCAATTCGCGTGTAATCTCATTTTGAGATAAACCCCCTCAATCACTTGTTCCTCTTGGTTCTTGTTCTCTTGCACAAATCCTAATTCTTTGCTTTTTTTACGTAATGTCAGTGATTTTCTTTCTTTCTTTTCTTTCTTTCTTTCTTTTCTTTCTTTCTCTCTTTCTTTATATTTCTTCATTGTTTTCTTTCTTTTTCTTGATATGATATTCAGCTGATCGAAAACTTTTTCTCTTCTTTGTCAAATTCATCCTAAGGATATATCTAATTTTCTCAAAAATCTCTTTTTTTTGATTGTTTCCCACCAGCTTTTGTTATTGTCAAATAAGTGAACCCAGAATCCCGGGAATTTCCCCATTTTTGACATGTTTAACAACAATATTTAACACTTTTTATTCACAAAATAGTATTAGATTGTATAGAGGTGTTTGTTTTGTTTTTTTTAGATCAAAATTTGCATAGAAATCTTGTTAGATTATGCGTATAAGATCATTTTTTTGGATCTGTCTTCGCACTTGGGTGTTCTTATTTAAAAAATAAAAAATAATGATTTGATCTGTCTTCGCACTTAGCGCAGATCACAACCCGCTTCCACATTTACTGAGGCAGAAGTGTAGTTGTCGTAGCCGATGATACTCCGATGGCCGGGCTGGGGCGCTCGGAGGGGAACCCATGGGAGTCGAACCCACGACTAACCCGCGCCGACGTTGCTCAACTTGGCAGATCGGACGGGGTCGACCACAGACCCTTCCCGGTGTTCTTATTTTGAATCACAATCGACTCATAGATCACAATCTGCTCACAGATCACAACCTGCTTCCACATTTCTCTATCCCTTGCTATTGTCATCCAGTGTTTCCTGTTTCGGTCGAGGTCTTCTAGCTTCTTCTAGTTGGGCTAGCTAGTTGGGCTAGCTAGTTGGGCTAGCTAGTTGGGCTAGCTAGTTGGGCTAGCTAGTTGGGCTAGCTAGTTGGGCTAGCTAGTTGGGCTAGCTAGTTGGGCTAGCTAGTTGGGCTAGCTAGTTGGGCTAGCTAGTTGGGCTAGCTAGTTGGGCTAGCTAGTTGGGCTAGCTAGTTGGGCTAGCTAGTTGGGCTAGCTAGTTGGGCTAGCTAGTTGGGCTAGCTAGTTGGGCTAGCTAGTTGGGCTAGCTAGTTGGGCTAGCTAGTTGGGCTAGCTAGTTGGGCTAGCTAGTTGGGCTTCTTCTGGTGTCTTGGCGCCGAGCACGATGTCGTCTGCGAAGCGTAGGTTGGCGATGGTAATAAGATCATAGGAAATATCAAAGTTATTGGGTTGGTGGCTTGGACTTGGCACGTTTTTAAAAATCAAATTTTTCTTCAATCAACAACTTCAAATGATGCGAGATATTTGCCATTATTTTTTGCATGTTTTTTTGCTCATTTTACTGGTAGAAGTCGAATGCCTCTCTTGTACAGAATCTTCGGCTTTGACGCAAACCAATCTGTCAGCAATTTCTTGACCTCTTCTTCGGAATCAAAGTGTTTGTTCGCCAAGAGATTGCTCATCGCCCGGAATAAGTAGTAATCAGAAGGTGCAAGATTAGGGCTGAACAAAGCTATATAGAGCTGCAAGACCAGAGCTGATCAGAGCTATATAGAGCTGCAAGATCAGGGCTGAACAGAGCTATATAGAGCTGCAAGATTAGAGCCTCGCTTCCAAGTGAGTTTAGCTTAGAACGAGTCATCTTCGAAACATGCGGTCTAGCATCATCATGTTGAAGGATTCATTTTGTCGTTGAGGTCTTTCTCTGGCAAAGCTTGGACAAATTAGTTAGCGAATCGATCTGCTAGAAATTTAACGCCAAAAGAGAAGACAGTTTGTCGGACGAAGAGGAGGCCAAACGGAAATGCCCGAGAATCCAGATTGAGATGAGTTATCGCGGATATTGAATATGATCCTTATAATATTATTAATCAAAATAATCATCAAAATATCGCTAAAAATCAAAGCAACTGATTTATCCAATATTTTACATGCAATCATTTGGATGATTTGAGCTCATTGTACTAGCAAAGACCGGATGCCTCTCACGTCGAAAATTTTTTTGTTTTTGATGCGAACCAATCACACTCTTTGACATCATCTTCGGAATTGCCAAATCCAAATTGTCAAATCATTGCTCATCGCTCGGAATAAGTAATCAGAAGGTGCAAGATCAGGGCTGTATGTCGAATGGGTCATCACCATTCATCGAGATGAGTTTAGTGTAGAACGAGTCATCTTCGAAACATGTGGTCTAGCATTATCATGTTGTAGAATTAGTTTTCTCTTTGTGCTCTTTTCTCTAGTAAAGATTTGACTGACTTGTCTGAGTAGACTGACTTTGATTTAGTTAACTTTTGCCTTGCTACCTAAAAGTTCCCAGTAGATAAGCTCTTCCAAACCCAGAACACCGAGAGCCTAAACTTCTCATGCACATTTGGCTTGACGTCTTGACGTTTGGATTGACGTCTTGATGTTTGGATTGACGTCTTGACGTTTGGATTGACGTCTTGACGTTTGGCTTAACGTCTTGATGTTTGGCTTGACGTTTGGCTTGATGTTTGGCTTGACGTTTGGCTCATGCACATGACGTCGGGTTCGGGCTTTTCCCCCTCAGCAACCAATTGGCGTCTTCTCCGAAAGTTGGCAGTTAGAATCGATTTTGTATCAATCTTACCGTCTTACTGTATCACTTGTAATTTAACGTGGATCCTTGTAAAATTTTACCCAAACTTTCTCCAAGCCATCCAGTTCACTCATCATCCCCTTTTCATTTTGTCCTTTGATTTGTCCTTTGATTTGTCCTTTCTTTGTCCTTTGATTTGTTCTCTGATCTATCCGATCGATCGTTTCAAATCACCTCATTCCATTTCTTTTCATTCTTTTTTCTTTTGTTCCCTTCAAATGGCATCAATCATAGATCCAGTTTGAGATTCGAAATGAAAAAAGCAAATCAAAAACATTAAAAAAAAAGATCAACGCCTTTGATTTCTATGCCTTCGCAATCTAAAAAAGAAAAGTGATGTGTCAGCTTAAATTTTTTCATTTTTATGAAATGATAACTTTCAGAGATTAATGTTTCCGGTAAATTTTGATTTCAAAATATTTTTTCTATGAAAGAAGCTTTTGATTGTCTTCTGATAAATTCCACGCTTGTTTGCTTTATTTTTCGAATGAATTGAATGAATTGAATGAATTAAATTAATTGAATGAATTAAATTAATTGAATGAATTAAATGAATGAATGAATTAAATGAATTGAATGAATGAATGAATAGATTTCAAAATGAATGGATACTATTGGGTTCGTGAATTGATGACTAGGAGCTCTAGCTCTTGTTCTTACTCTAGATCTATTGGGTTGGTGAATTGAAAACTGCCGGCTATTGTCATACGTCCCAGTTCTCACACTTTCTTCAAAAGAAACCCATTCTGGTGTCAATGGAAAAGTTGTAGAGAATCAAAAATCAAGCTTATATCCTAATTTCCAGGCCGATTCAAAAACTGATTTTCAAGAAATGCGTAAATTTGCGTTTTCATGTGAGATTTTAATTTTCGCGCAACGTCGCATTCCAAATGACGTCGCCGCTAGTCGAAGGTAGTCGATGGGAGCGCCGCGTCGTCGTTTCTTTTTCATTTTCAAATCATTTCTTTTTATCAGATTAATTGAAAATATTGTTTTACGCGATAAATTTTTTGATGAAATGAGAAAGGAATCTATTTCCAGTGGAGAATTCGGAACTTTTCGTAGGTCGAATCACAATGAAGGCCAAAACTATTGGGTTGGTGAATTGAAAACTGCCGGCTATTGTCATACGTCCCAGTTTAAACACTTTCTTCAAAAGAAACCCATTTTGGTGTCAATGGGAAAGTTGTAGAGAATCAAAAGTCAAGCTTATAGCCAAATTTTCAGAACGATTCAAAAACTGGTTTTCAAGAAATGCCAAATTTACGAATTTTCACAAAACTTGCAACAAAACTTGCATTTTAAGCGAAACTACTAAGTGTATCTTTTTGGAAATTTGGCTATCAGCCTCATTTTTGATTCTCTACAACTTTTCTATTGACACCAAAATGGGTTTCTTTTGAAGAAAGTGCTCAAACTCTCTATCGGACATCTCCAGTCCTCCATTTTTGAGTCTCACACTTGTCTCACACACAAGCCAAAATCAAATCAAACCAATCCTACTATGAAAGAGGAATCCGCAATGAATCCCTGAAGAAGAATAGGCCCTCCAAGTCAAAGATCGTTCTCCTCCACGACAACGCGCGCCCTCATGTTGCAAAACTGACTCGCTCTAAAATAAACAGCCTGGTTTGGGAACATTTGGCTCATTCCCCATACAGTCCGAACCTTGCCCCTTCTGATTACTATTTATTGAGTAATGAGCTGAGTAATGAGCTTGCGGGAAAACACTTCGATTCGGAAGAAGCAGTCAAAAATTGGCTCGAAAAGTTTTTCGATTCAAAACCAAAATCCTACTGCGAAAGAGGAATCCGCAAATTGCCTGTAAAATGGGCAGAAGTCGTCAATAATAATGGAATTATTTGGAATCAATTCATGGTTTTGTGTTAAATAAATTTTAGTTCAAAGTCCCGCAGTTTTTAATTCACCAACCCAATACTAGGTTTGAGAAAAAATGCCTATCTCAGCTGCGAAAAATTCAATTTTTACTCGCACTTTAATAACAAAAAGAAGAACAATTATCCATGAAAGTATAACCAACATTATAATCCATCATTACCTACGACTTTCTGCCATCGATCTGCAAGCTTTCGGTTCTGATCGAAGTACCACTCCTTCTGCTTCGAATCAAAGAACCCTTGGGAAGCTTCTTCAACTTCTTCAAGTGCTAGCAATAGCCGCTCAAAGCTCTTTTTCTTGCAAACTCATCTGGAATTACAAAAATCAAGATCGGTACAACACTAAAGGCGCGAAAAACCAGCATAACAATTGAATATTTCGCAGCTTTGTCAGAACTTTCTCCTCAACCTAATTACTAATTCTTCTAATACTAAAGAAATGATTTTATTTTTTAATTAAATCAAAAAACTCAAGAAATAGTGGAAGACAGTTGATTTACATCTACTGTAAATGCTTTGAACTACTGTAAATGCTGTGAACGACATGTCGTTCTACATACTTTTCACTTGAATCGCCATTGTGGATCTTTTGTGATCTTTTGTGAATAGTATTCATTTTTAAAAAAAAAGCGTATTTCATTCAATGAGCATTTGATTAAAAGCATCAATTTTAACAAATCAACTCCAAATCAAATTTGCCTATAACGTACACGCAAAGAGAGTTTATGCCTTCGAAAGAAACTTTCTAATCATCCGCTTTGATTGAAATTGATCCCTGCTCTTGTAAATTTGTAAATTCTGATTCCAAAATTTTTCCGAGAACTTTCTTTCCAACCTAATACAAAGCAAAAGCATCTCTATGTAAATGATTGAGGAGATGTTCTTTGTGCGGCCGCGTAATCGCTCGTGATCTGGCAAATGGCTCTGGTAGAAGATGCTTCCTTTTTCGAGTCCGTAAACCGTGCGTCGTAACCCTAATTTAAATCCAGGTTTCCAAATCCGTTCTTTGTGCGGCCGCGTAATCGCTTGTGATCTGGCAAATGACCCTAGTAGAAGGTGCTTCCTTTTTGGAATGCGTAAATCGTGCGTCGTAATCTTCTAATTTAAATCCAGGCTTCCAAATCCGTTCTTTGTAGGGCCACGTAATCGCTCATGATCTGGCAGATAGCCCTAGTAGAAGGTGCTTCCTTTTTGAAGACCGTAAACCGTGCGTCGTAATCGTCTAATTTCAAAACCAGGCTTCCAAATCGTCGAATTTAAATCCGTATGTTGTTGTGCTCGAATTCTTGGGTTTTGATGAGAATCGGTTCTAAATCGGACCTAAAGTGGGAGGATCGGTGACTGAACCAGTTTCGCGGCTTTGAAGTAACTTTATCATTTCGTTATATTTTCACTACAAATTTTACATTCTGTTAAACAGAAATTAGGTGTTTTTCTATCAATTCTACATCCTCAAACAGAAAGAATTTAATGTCACAAAAAAAAACTACAAAAAAGAATGTGTTTTCGTCTCAAGTGTGCGAAAAAGAATGGGTTTTCGCTTTTGTGAGCAAAAGTTTCTCTAAAATATCTCTAATATCTAAAGTATCTCAAAAAGTAACGTAAACTTTAAAAAATGTAAACTCTTTCCTACTCTTTCCTACTCTTTCCTACTCTTCCCTACTCTTCCCTACTCTTTCCTACTCTTCCCTACTCTTTCCTACTCTTTCCTACTCTTTCCTACTCTTCCCTACTCTTTCCTACTCTTTCCTACTCTTCCCTACTCTTTCCTACTCTTTCCTACTCTTTCCTACTCTTCCCTACTCTTTCCTACGAAATGTAAATTGTAAATTTTTTTCTACAAAAAATGATATCAATTGTTATTTGTGGCATCTCGAGTTCATTTCCTTTTCTCCCTTTTTTTTCTCTCCAAAAGTCGCTCCTTTATTTTTCAAGAGCAAAAAAAAACTGTTGAATCATTCAATGCAAATCTTTTTTTCAAAAGTTTATTTGTATTCCTTTCTTTTTGTGTTTTCTAAAAGGCATCCCCTTTCTTTGGCTCAAAATTCGACAAAATTAGACAAAAATTGACAAAAATTTTTAATCCGCTTTCTCTGAGTTTTGTTCTCATTGCGTTTTTCTAGGGTTTCCCTCTCTAAATTTATCAAAATTTTCTAAAAATAGACTGATAAGTTGTGCAGATCCGTCTCTCATTTTTGGGACTTTGCTTTCGTGGTGTTTGGGTGGAATTTTCAAAGATTTTATTGAGTATATTGTAGTCTATCATCCAGAAGAGCTATCAACTAGAATAGCTATCATCTAGAATCACAAATTGTTCCCTTTCACTTGAATCGATTCTTCGCTTCAATTTAAAAGCATATCGATTTGTTTAAATAAAAATATAAAATCTAAATGAATTTCTAGCGGGAATTTTTGATGCTAAATCTTTTCAATACCAGAATTTGTTGTTATGTTGAAGCTCATCATTTGATGGCCATCAAATCGGCCATTAAAGTAAAGTCCTAATAAGATGCTAAAAGAAATTACATGTAAAACTTTTATGATACTGATAAAGTCGACGTGTTTGTGAACATGTTGTTTGTCAACATGTTTGATATGTTTGAGCGTTAATTTTGAGGTTTTTGTCGATCAACACCAATCGGTTGGACTGATCCCGCCGCACACCATCAAGCTCTAGCTGATAGCTATTCTAGATGATAGCTATTCTGGATGATAGCTCTTCTAGATGATAGCTCTTCTAGATGATAGCTCTTCTAGATGATAGCTATTCTAGATGATAGCTATTCTAGATGATAGCTATTCTAGCTGATAACTCTTCTAGATAATAGCTATACTAGATGATAGCTATTCTAGCTAATAGTTATTCTAGCTGATAGCTCTTCTAGCTGATAGCTCTTCTAGCCGATAGCTATTCGAGCTGATAACTCTTCTAGATGATAGCTATTCTAGATGATAGCTATTCTAGATGATAGCTATTCTAGATGATAGCTCTTCTGACTGATAGCTATTCTAGATGATAGCTATTCTAGATGATAGCTATTCTAGATGATAGCTATTCTAGATGATAGCTATTCTAGATGATCCCCAGCTTACCAGCTATAATAAGGTTTAAAACAAACCTTCTGGCACACAATCCATCCAGAAAAGCCAAATTTACAATCACAACTTTTTTCTAGATAAAAATCCAGATGCTTTAACGTATAAACAACAATGAAAAGATCTCAATTAGCAGCAGAATTTGAAGCTTTTTTCCTCTTAAAAGTAAGCCTTTAAGCAACAAAACAAAACTAGATTTCCCAAGAAGGGATTGAACCCTCGACCTTTTCCTTTAGACCATTGCTTTCCTTTAGACCTTTAGACCATGCTCAAGACCATTGCTCTAACCATTGAGCTATCCAGTACAGAGGAAAGAGAAAGAGAAAGAGGGAAAGATAAGGGGGAAGAAGAAAAGAAGAAAGAAAGAAAGAAAGAAAGAAAGAAAGAAATAAAGAAAGAAAGAATTGATCAAAAGTTCCAAAAACAATAAAATAGGATTTCAAGTAAACAGCTGAATCAAATTTCTAAACAATCATAAAATTGGAATTACATTTTTCAAATCTGTAATCACCTTCAGCTTCAGAAATTTTTCCCCGGGTTTGTGAGGGAATTTTACGGGTTTGAATTTTACGATTTTTCGGCTGGGTGAAAGGGGAAGTGAAAAGAGGTTTTTTTGAGTGAAAGAACTCAAAAAAAAAAAACAAAAAATTATTAGCACGGAAATGACGGAAATCAGTGAAGAGAAAAGTGGGGAAAAGAATGAGCTCATCAAAAGAAGGAGCTCATCATTTGATGGCCATCAAATCGGTCATTAAATTCTCCGTATCCCCGTAAAAACATTGATTAAATGACCCCAAAAAGCCCATTTGAACGCTTGTGACATCGATGGGGGTGATTGGTGAATGCTGCTTAAAGCGTTGCTTAAACCGATCAAAGAGTTGACTCAGGCTTGGCTTTGCAATTGTTAAATTTGATTTTTTTGCTATAAAATACTAGTTGCATAGTGAGATTTGTAGTTTTGATTTAGTTTTGAGCTAGTTTTGATCTAGTTTTGAGCTAGTTTTGAGCTAGTTTTGAGCTAGTTTTGAGCTAGTTTTGAGCTAGTTTTGAGCTAGTTTTGAGCTAGCTTTGAGCTAGTTTTTGATCTAGTTTTCATCTAGTTTTCATCTAGTTTTCATCTAGTTTTTGATCTTTTCTATTGCTTACGACTAATTTTTTTCTCGTGTTTAAATAATTTATTAAAATTTGCATTAAAAAATTTTGAAATTGGTTAAATATATCCTTTCAAAGTTTCCACAAAGTTATATCATTGTACAGAGAACATTCCAGCCTTTCAAATGATACCAAATAAAGCTTGATTGGATAATCCAGTCCAAGAAAATCACAGCTAACTCTGAGCAAATGAGGCCTAGCCAACTCGGGTGTCTTGTCGCCTTGTTTGCATGGGAATGAAAAATCCAATCAAGCTCTATTTGGTATCATTTGAAAGCCTGAAATATCCTCTGTACAATGATATAAAATGTTAACAAAAATATGATCTCTGGACAAAGTTATAGGCCTTGAAAGCGTGATGACCCTTTCAAGATACTCGGCTTTATTCCAAATACCCGGAAACTACGCAAGAGCCGTATTTTTAATAGATTTTAACAAAGAAGTAACAAATTTGACAATTTTGACAAACGACAACGACAAGTGCTCAATTTCTTTTCGATTTTAACAAACAAGTGCCACAATTTCTTTTGAAACTGTTCTTTGACCATCCGCTTTTATTTGAAATTGATCCCTGCTCTTGTAAATTTGTAAATTCTGATTCCAAAATTTTTCCGAGAACTTTCTTTCCAACCTAATACAAAGCAAAAGAATCTCTATGTAAATGATTGGGGAGATGTTCTTTGTGCGGTCGCGTAATCGCTCGCGATCTGGCAAATGACCCTAGTAGAAGGTGCTTGGTTTTTGAAGAGTGTAAACTGTGCGTCGTAATCGTCTAATTTAAATCCAGGCTTCCAAATCCGTTCTGTGTGCGGCCGTGTAATCGCTCTCGATCTGGCAAATGACACTAGTAGAAGTCGCTTCCTTGAAGAGCGTAAGCCGTGCATCGTAATCGTCTAAAAACGAGGCTTCCAAATTCGTTCTTGGTACGGCCGCGTAATCGCTCTCGATCTGGCAAATGACCCAGGTAGAAGGTGCTTGCTTTTTGGAGTCCTTAGACCGTGAGTCGTAACATTTTTAACAAACAAGTGCCTCAATTTCTTTTGAAACTGTTCTTTGATCACTTTTCTTGACCGTCTTTACCCTTTCCCAATTTCGCGAATTTTTTTCATGTTTGTTTACCGTCTTTTTCACAGTACTTATATAAATACCCAGTTTTGCGCATTAGTCTAATCGCTATTAGTCGCCAAAATCTACAGTATACCTATCGTAAATACTGTAATAGTGCCCCCCATAATGACGGTGCGAAGCGTTGCGTGGTCTAACTTTGAACAAGTTTTTCTCGACACTGGTTTATGTTACAATGCGCGTTTAGGTGTCAAAAAATAGCCCTGAATTTCAGCTATTTTTTGACACCTAAGCGCGCATTGTAGCATAAACCAGTATCGAGAAAAACTCATTCAAAACTAGAGCTACGCAACGCTCCGCACCGTCATTATGCGGGTGGGGTACTATTACAGTATTTACGGTATAAACTTTAACAAAAGTGAAAACGCATACTTTCTAGTGCACTCAATTCTTGTAGTTTTAAGATGGCAAGTTCTGCAAAAGAAACCAAGAATTCAGTGCACTAGAAAGGGTTCGTTTGTGCGTTATCTTAGTGCCAAAAGTACCTTATCTTAGTGCCCAAAGTAAGCTCAAAAAAAGCCTAATCTAAGCGAGCACTTCCACATAGAAACACACCCTTTCTGGCATGGTTAAGCTTTATTTTGCAATAGCTTCAAACAGTCTACCGAAAAGGCTGTGTTTCCATGATCAGAGCACAATGCTGGTACAATTTTTCCCCAACTTTTCCCCAAATTACCCCCAAAAAACAAGTTCTTCAAGCGTTTCTGTGTTTTCCTTTTGTGTCTAACCTCTCATAAACTTCATTTTCAACCAGGTTCTTCGCCAAATTCGTTCTTTTTTTCTCTAATAAATAAGCTGTCTGCTTGTTTTCTTTTTCTAATCATCATTGGAAATGATTTTCAATGATTTTCAATGATTTTCAACGATTTTCAATGATTTCCAATGATTTCCAATGATTTTCAACGATTTTCAATGATTTTCAATGATTTTCAACGATTTCCAAAGATTTCCAATGATTTCCAATCATATCCAATGATTTCCAATGATTTCCAATGATTTCCAATGATTTCCAATGATTTCCAATGATTTCCAATGATTTCCAATGATTTTCAACGATTTCCAAAGATTTCCAATGATTTCCAATCATATCCAATGATTTCCAATGATTTCCAATGATTTCCAATGATTTCCAATGATTTCCAATGATTTTCAACGATTTCCAACCATTTCCAATAGTTTCCAAGCATTTCTTCACTTTCCCCATCATCTTTCCTTTAAATGTCATCTCTCTTCTTTTTCTCTCATCTTTTTTTTTTCATTGTTCTTTAAAGATTTTTGCGATTCTATATCTATTTTTAGAAGAGGAAAAGGCGGCTTTTTTTGGGGAAAAATCGGATTTGAGTTATCGGAGTGTTGAAGAGGATTCGAAGTGAAAGAAAGGCAATGAATCAGGTCAGTTCATTACAATCACTCAAAAAGATCTTTCTGCTTCAAATTTCTGAGTCAAAATCTCTTAAATTCAATGACTTTGATAGATTGCGATGAGCAAACAGCGGTAATATATTTGATTTATACTGTAGCACAAATAAATAGGGCTTTAGATTGGTAGTGTCGTCTAATTAGTAATTACAGTAATGTACAGTAATGTACAGTAATGTACAGTAGTGTACAGTTATGTACAGTTATGTACAGTTATGGACAGTAATGTACAGTTATGGACAGTAATGTACAGTAATGTAATTAGTAACTTGTTTTGTTGACTGTAACTATTGTAATCTGCTAAATAACTATTAAATCCATGATAAAGGCCATGATCTTTCAATAATAAGGCACTACGATTGTGTTTTCGTTTTGCTACTGCAATCAGGCTCATTCTTGTTATTAGAAATCAATTGGAGGTAAAATACAATATTTGATACAAATTGGGGGTAAAAATCTGCAATTTGAGGTGACCTGATCGGAAAATTCTTCATTAATCCTTGATCCTTGTCCTTGATCCTCGATCCTCGATCCTTGATCCTTGATCCATGATCCATGATCCTTGTCCTTGATCATTCATCCTCGATCCTTGATCCTCGATCCTTGATCCTTGTCCTCGATCCTTGATCCTTGATCCTTGCTCTTGATCCTTGATCCTCAATCCTCGATCCTCAATCCTTGATCCTAGATCCTTGTCCTTGATCCTCGATCCTTGATTAAACCAATGAGCTTTCACTACGAGATGTCAGTCCAGTGGAAGCGATGAGTTTCTTACCAGAGAACCCGTTAAAGTATCCCCAAAATAGGCTGTTAGATCAATTATTCACCTTTTTTTACATCAAACTTATATTATCATATTATTTAAGAGCTTACTGATCAAAAGAGTGATTTTCGAAGATTTTCTAAAGGCTGATCGACTGATGGTCGGTTTTCTTTGATTCGACCCAGGATCAAAGAAAGCTCACGAGCTAACTCACTATCCACTAGGCTATTGAGGCCCAGGGATTGGCCCGTGCGAACGCCTTAAGTAGGCCTGTTCGTGCGAACGCTTAGCTTGTTCACCGGTACAATTGGCGCAATTGGTCGAAAATTTGCAGGGTTATATCTCAAAAATGGCTTTTGATAGATAGGATTTGAAAGCAGTTTTAAAAGCAGCAGTTCAACCAGGGGTGTTCCTCGGAATCAGATCACTTTTGAAATAACTTCAAGGAATTCCCTGGTTAGAAATAGACACAGGTTTGAGCTTCATTTACTTGACAGTTGTTAGATTGTTAGCTGTAGTTGATTCTTAGCTGTAGTTGTTAGATTCTTAGCTGTAGTTCATGATTCTTAGCTGTAGTTCATGATTCTTAGCTGTGGTTCTTGATGCTTAGCTGTAATTGTTAGATTGTTAGCTGTAGTTGTTAGAGTTTAAGCCATACTCAAGTTCATTGCAATTGCCAAAATTTGAGATTGATAGATCAGCGCTTGTGAAACGAGCCCAATTGGATAGTTTACATCATGAAAAAAAACTTTTAAGCCCTAAATCTACCAGCCTTGACCAATTGCAGAGGTATGGGGATAGGTCGAGGTATCCCCATGCCTAGGTATTCCCATTCTGCATAAGCCTTGACCAACTCCAGTCTCGCTTAAGTTAAAAACCAAAGCTAAACACCCAATCCCTTTAACATTTCAAATTTCTACAGAATGCACAGTACCGTCCAAAGCAATATCAATCCCTCGCAAAAAAAACTCTATCTTCAAGCCCTTTTTTCAGTATGTAAACGTGAGAGTTCCCCTCGAATACATTCTAAAGAACTCTGAAGCATTCTGAAGCCTTCTGAAGCATTCTGAAGCATTCTGAAGCATTCTGAAGCATTCTGAAGCATTCTGAAGCATCCTGAAGCATCCTGAAGCATTCTGAAGCATTCTGAAGCATTCTGAAGCATTCTGAAGCATTCTGGAGCATTCTGAAGAATTCTGAAGCATTCTGAAGCATTCTGAATGATTCTGAAGGATTCTGAAGCATTCTCAAGCATTCTCAAGCATTCTGAAGGATTCTGAAGCATTCTGAAGCATTCTGAAGCATTCTGAAGCATTCTGAAGCATTCTCAAGCATTCTGAAGGATTCTCAAGCATTCTGAAGGATTCTGAAGCATTCTGAAGCATTCTCAAGCATTCTCAAGCATTCTCAAGCATTCTCAAGCATTCTGAAGCATACCAGATACATTCTGAAAGCTTAATTCAAAATCTAGCGAATGATCTATTTTGTATTTGAGTTGAGATTAGTTTTTGAAGCATTTCAACCCTTCAATTCAATTCAATTCAATTCAACCCTTTCAACCACTGGAAATTTCAACTTTCGGAATGAATTTCTCACTTTTTCATTGAATTTCAAAAAACTCCCACGTTTACATACCGAAAAAAACCGAAAAAAGGGGTTGAAGATGGGGTTTTTTTTGCACTGAAGCTTGAAGATGGAGGGATTGATATTATTTTGGTACTGTACATACCGGTACTGTCAATACTAATGAAGATTTTCGTCTTCATCGATGCACAGCGAAAATTCACTTCTTAAGCCCTTTAAAATCGTCTTTTTCGAATGTTTTTTTCACCATTTTCTCCATTTTCTCCATTTTCACCATAGAGCCTTTAAAATACTATCAAACGATAAGAAAACCGTTTGTAAAAGTTGATTAAAGCGGTTAAGACGACGCTTAAGTTGATTAAAGCGCTGAAGTCGACGCTGAAGTTGATTAAAGCGGTTAAGACGACGCTTAAGTCGATGCTTAAGTTGATTAAAGCGGTTAAGACGACGCTGAAGTCGATTAAAGCGCTTAAGACGATGCTTAAGTCGACGCTTAAGTCGACTAAAGCCTGAATTTCCGTTGTTCACCTATTGACAAACGTGGAAATGCAAATGTTTTGTAAATCCTTTGACCGTTTGCTCGATTCTGATCTTTCTGACCTTTCTTTTCTTACCGTATCCAATTCGCGCATGTTCACCCCCGAAAATCCACGTGTGTGCCAACACGGCTGATGCAATAACTTTCCCGACCATGATCAGACGCTCACGTTTCACTTTTCCTCAAGAAATTGAGGAAATTTCCCTTATTTTTTTTTTAAAAGATCACCGTGTTCTATGAGTACCGAGTGGCACTGGGAAAATGAAGAAAATGTCCGCAAAAGAAAGAGAAAGAGAGGAAAAGAGAGAAGGAAAGAAAGGAAGAAAGAAAAATGAATTCAAGAAATTCTTTTCCGACAAAATGTTTGTTGATAAACAGATCAAACAGATCAAACACTTTTAGCGGGGAAATATTTGTCGTGTTTATTTATTTGCGAATCACTTTTTGGTTCGCAAATAAGAATGAGAAAAGATCACGTTTAAGTCTAAAAGTGTGAACTTTCTTTGGAGGGAAATGGGGGAAATGAGAAGTTGAATTTGAGAGTTGAAATTGAGGCAAAGCTGAAGTCTGAGATTGAAATTGAGTCAATTTTGATATTTGAAAGTTGAAATTGAGTCAAAGCTGCAATTTGAAAGCTGAAATTGAGTCAATTTTGAAGTCTGAAAGTTGAAATTGAGTCAAATTTGAAATCTGAACTTTGAAATATGAAATCTCAAATTTAACCACTCAAATCGAATGTGTTCTAGCTTTTTTTTGTACACAAAAATGTTCGTTTTTTTAGAGTCGGAACAAAAGTGCAAACAAAACAAACAAAACAAACCAAAAGCCCCAAGATTTCTAGGCGGATTTCGATCGGGAGAATGGCTTCCGAATCGACGAGGAGATCCCGTTGTGGAGACAGGGTTTCGAGTTCTCCAAACAGTACACACGATCGTTTTGCTCGAAGCGAGGTGAAATCAACTTCATTATTTGTCTCTTATCAAGATTTAGGCCTTCTTAAAACCGCCAGAAGACGCGTCCCAGTGCTCTCATGGATTCCCAAATACAAGGTGCGAAATCTGATGGCCGACATCATTGCTGGCGTCACTGTGGGCATCTATAATGTGCCACAAGGTAAACATGTACTTTATAGAGGATTTGAGCACTTTATGTATATGTTACGTCCGAATGCAACCAGGCGTTCGGATCTGATCCGTCCGAATCCGACCAGAATGAGTGTGGTTGAATTTGGACGTCCGAATCCGACCACAAGGTATTCAATGGCTGGATTCGGACGTCCAGATCAGATTAGGACGTTCGGATCAGATTCTGACGTTCGGATCGGATTCGGACGTCCAGATCAGATTCTGACGTCCAGATCAGATTAGGACGTTCGGATCAGATTCTGACGTTCGGATCAGATTCTGACGTCCGGATCGGATTTAGACGTCCGGGTCCGACCACAGGATAATCATGGCTGGATTCGGACGTCCGGATCAGACTCAGACGTCCGGATCGGATTCAGCCGTCCGAGTTCGACCACAAGATCATCAATGGCTGGATTCGGACGTTCGGATCAGATTCTGACGTCCGGATCGGATTCAGACGTCCAAATCTGACCACAAGATAATCAAAGGCCGGATTCGGACGTTCGGATCAGATTCTGACGTCCGGATCGGATTCAGACATCCGGATCTGACCACAAGATATTCAATGGCTGGATTCGGACGTCTGGATCAGCTACTGACGTCCGGATCGGATTCAGACGTCCAAATCTGACCACAAGGTAATCAAAGGCCGGATTCGGACGTTCGGATCAGATCCGGACGCCTGGTCGGTTCTCTTTCTCTTTCTCTTTCTCTTTCTCTTTCTCTTTCTCTTTCTCAATCTCATTCTCAATCTCATTCTCATTCTTCAGGTATGGCCTACTCCGTTTTGGCCTCACTCCCCCCAGTCTACGGTCTCTATGCCTCTTTCTTCCCGCCACTCATCTACGCCATTTTGGGAACTGGATTCCATACGAGCATTGGTAAATTTTCAAAAATCATTTGCTTTAAAAACAGAAAAAATAGACAGCTTAAATGAATTAATAAATTTTGTTTGATCAGAAAAACATGACTTGACTTTCGCTATTTCTTTTGGGACAAGTAAATAGAGCAGTCAGAGTGAGAGATCAAAACAAAATTGGCACTTTTCGGAGATCAAGAATTAGATTTTTTGAAAGAAAATAGAGTTATTATAGTAAAAGTTATTAAGTAAAATGAAATGGAAAGTAATTTGAAAGTAATTTGAAACAAAGGCCAATGAAATAAAACGTTTTCCCAGAGTCGACTTTTCCTTTTCCTTTTCCAGGTGTATTCAGTATCACTTGTATGATGATCGGCCATGCTCGAACCTCGCTTCTTCCCGATGGATCCACTGAATACAAAGGAATTGAGAATCTTCATCCTGTTGATATCGTTGCCGCTTTATCGTTTACAACTGGGATTATACAGGTTGGCTGGGTAGCTACGGAGCTGGCTGGGCAGCTACGGAGCTGGCTGGGTAGCTACGGAGCTGGCTGGGCAGCTACGGAGTGCAGAGAATGAGAATGGCAATGGCAAGAATGCTAGTCCAATCGACTCTCGATTTAGCGATTCGTTCGGGAGGAAAAATCTCGATTTAACGATTCTAGAACAGAAAAGTGATTGATGCTAATGAGATCAATAGCACTTTCGAATTCACGGGATCGAACTCAATTAGCTGCCCTGAAATGTCAACAGTTGGTTGGGCAGCTACGGAGAAGCCAAAGGAGTGTTTAGAATTTCAAAATCATTGTATCAAGAGTCGTTAAATCGAGAATCAACTGTTTCTAGATTTCTAGATTTCTAGATTTCTAGTTTTCTAGATTTCTAGGTTCGTAGATTTCTAGATTTCTAGTCTTCTAGACTTCTAGACTTCTAGGTTTCCAGATTTCTAGACTTCCAGACTTCTAGTTTTCTAGATTTCTAGATGTCTAGATTTCTAGGTTTCTAGATTTCTAGGTTTCTAGGTTTCTAGATTTCTAGACTTCTAGATTTCTAGATTTCTAGGTTTCTAGGTTTCTAGATTTCTAGATTTCTAGACTTCTAGATTTCTAGATTTCTAGGTTTCTAGATTTCTAGATTTCTAGATTTCTATTGGGTTGATGCATAATTATCCGGACTTCTTTTTGCGTGCTTGTATCTTTTTTGTTTTGAAAGCTTTTTGTCTATTTCTTTTTTTAAAATATTCGTTATTCTTTAGTGAACAAAATGCGTGTCGACAATCATATCCATCTTCGCCATATCATGCTCTACCACTTCGAAAAGGGATGGTCTGCCGCAGAGTCGTTTCGCGATCTCAAAGAACTGGAGAAGCCCCAACGGACTACCACGTCAATCGATCGCTCAAAAATTGGCAAACAAATAAGATCTACAACGATTTGGATGACTTGATAGACGATGTTAAAGCGTGGATTGCCTCCAAAGATCGTTTATTCTTCGCTCGTGGAATCAGTTATTGATGTAGGCGGTGAATATGCTCCAGAATAATCAATTAAACATATTTTTCTAACTATTTATGTTATTTTTTGTTAAATAAAATCATTTATAAAAGAAGTCCGGATAATTATGCATCAACCCAATATATAGTTTCTACAGCCTCTAGAAGAAGATTTGATTCTTGTAAAGTCTATAAGCTTTTGAAATCCTTTGAGAAAACAAGCATTTCATTGTTTTCTTATTCAAGCGTTCAGTAGATAGAGTTTAAATGTGAAATGTGAAAGCTTCAACATTGAGCTTTTAAGGATATTTCTCGAAAACTCTTCGCAATCAATACCAAAATGGAGAATTTCAGTTAATCATGTGGTTGTTCCGTCTCGAGTTCCTCACTGCTTACATGTCGGATGCGGTTGTGAATGGATTCATGTTCGGAGCAGCCATCCATTCAGCTAGATCACAAGTAAACATTGAAAAAGAAGAAAAGAAGATCTCAAGAGCTATATCTAAAGCTAACTAGCTAACTGGCTAACTAGCTAACTGGCTAACTAGCTAACTAGTTAACTAGTTAACTAGCTGAGAAGATAGCTAGCTGAGAAGATAGCTAACTAGTTAGCTAGATAGCTAGCTGAGAAGATAGCTAACTATATCTAAAAGAGATAACTATATCCACCAAGCTATCTTCTCAAAACTAGCATAATCTTGAAGTGTTTAGTTGCCAGCTTTGCTAGGGATAAAAGTCCCCAATCGAGACTCCGAATTCTTCATGATAATCTATGTAAGTTTATAAAGCTTATGAAATTAATAGAAATCCGCATTACAGCAATTGATCGACATCTGTAAAGAGTTCGATCACGTCAATTGGAAAGTGCTATTGATCTCATTAACATCAATCACTTTTCTGTTGGGATCGCGATTTCTCTCGGATCGATACTGGCCATTCAAGAAGATCCCATTTCCATCGGAGCTCATTTTGGTGAGGAAAAGTTGAAGCTAAAATTGGATTTAAAGCTGGAATCCAAAGATCGAAAGATCTGGAATCAAAAGATCGAAAGGAATCGACAAATTTCAGCTAGTGAGTGTGACAATCTTCTCACATTTCTTGAAGATTCACGAGAAATGGAAGGTCAACATTATCAATGACATTCCAACTGGGTGAGTGCTTTGATCTAGCTTTGATCTAGCTTTGATCTAGCTTTGATCTAGCTTTAATCTAGCTTTGATCTAGCTTTGATCTAGCTTTGATCAAGCTAAACAAACGGGAAACTTGATCGAATGATCTCAAGAATGGTTGAAAGTGATTTATTTGATTAGCTTGATCAAAGGAACGATAAAGGAACTTTAAAGGAACTAAATAGGAACTATTAGGTTGATGCAAAAGTCTTTTTCATTTTTTTCGTACTTCTTTTGAAAAATAACAAAGTCATCAATTAACCTATGGTTTGCTCTAAATGAAAAGTGTTTATTGTTCAATTTCCCATCTTTTTAAGTCAATTTGGGTTCACTTTCAAGCAAATTCGAGAGTGAAAACGGGTTTTTCATAAAAATCTATAAAAACCTCTATAAAGAAATTGGCTGAATCAATTTCTCTGAAAATCTGAAAAAATATCTAACTTTTTGTGCTCTATCTTTTATTTATTAACATCAAGATTGGTTTCCTTAGCTAAAGCGTCTAAAATGCATCATCGAGCCGTCGCCTTTTTTGACTACCCGACTTCAGGCTCTCAAAAAAATCTAGACATAAGACATTTTAAACTCGTTTTAATGTCATTTTGCAGAAAAATAATTGGCCTTTCGAATGCAATAAACCGTTGTTCAATTGGTGCATTTGTTACTTTTTAACGGAAGTACGAAAAAAATGAAAAAGACTTTTGCATCTACCTAATATAAAGGAACTATCAAGGAACGCTCATAAATAGAAGGCTTTCTGAAGTATTGAAGTATTTAGAGAGACAATAAGCTTTGATTATTGAGAAATTGTTTATCGACAAGGTGTACTTTGTGCTTATCAGTTGAAACGCACTAAATCCAATGCATTAAAGTCTTGAATTGATATAAGTCAAGACTTATATCAAGTCAAGACTTAAATCAAGATTTAAATCAATATAACACTCTACAAGATCTAATCATCGAATCGAATCAGTTTCCCTCCATTCCACTTCTCAAATCTCAAACTTTCTCCCTCTTTCCCCCTATTTCTCCTTTCCTATTTTGGCGAATTGCCACTGCTCTGCAGTTAATCAAAATTGAATACGCAAGTTAAAATTCAAAGTTGATGGATAAACTACCGTAATCAGTCACTAGACGATATTCAGTTGTCCGTTTGTCGTAGCTTGTGTACTTAAAAACCCATTATTTAGTCAGATAATGGTCAGTTTGAGTCAATCGTGGGCTCCTTTTTTTCACACGCAAGTGTTGAAGTAATTGTGATAGTGCCAGGTTGCTCCAGTTTGCTCAGGCTCAGGCTTAGGCTCAGGCTTAGGCTTAGGCTCAGGCTTAGGCTTAGGCTTAGGCTTAGGCTCAGGCTGAGGCTCACGCTTAGGCTTAGGCTCACGCTTAGGCTTAGGCTTAGGCTTAGGCTCAGGCTTAGGCTCAGGCTTGGACTTAGTGCGTAGGCTAGCGCTAGCGCCTAGCACTAAGTCTATTGGGGTTTGGGCTGAACCCCCATTTTCTGGATCTTAGCCAGTTCTCGGAGCTAAGGGACACCCGTTTGGTGGTGTGCATGCGCCCCCCATCGAAGCATCTTGACAAAATTTCAGGTCATTCTCGTTTAGGCTCAGGCTTAGGCTTAGGCTCGGGCTTAGGCTTAGGCTCAGACTTAGGCTTAGGCTTAGGCTTAGGCTTAGGCTTAGGCTCAGGCTTAGGCTTAGGCTTAGGCTTAGGCTTAGGCTCAGGCTTGGACTTAGTGCGAAGGCTAGCGGCTAGCGCCTAGCACTAAGTCTATTTGGGTTTGGGCTGAACCCCCATTTTTTGGATCTCATCGAGTTCTCGGAGCTAAGGGACACCCGTTTGGTGTTGTGCTTGCGCCTCCCAGAGGAGCATCCTGGCAAATTTTCAGGTCGATCTCGTGTCTGGAATTTGAGATCTGACAAGTCGATTTTGGGATAGGCTTAGGCTCAGGCTCAGGCTCTAATAACTGAACCACACCGATACACCGTCTCGCAAGAAAGAGAAATTATAAAGATTATAAAGATCAAAGTATAAAGTATATTTCTTACACCTATGGTCTTTCAATTGCTGTTGTCGCTTTCAATATCAATCATTTTAGACTTTAAACAGCACAAAGCAAATCTCAAAGAGTCATTCGAGTACTCAAAATTGAATCAAATTGAGAAAACATTCATTATAAATTCCCGATTTCAGTTTCCCTCCATTCCACTTCCCAAATCTCAAGCTCTTCCCTCACCTCCTTTCCTATGGCCTTTCAATTGCTGTCGTCGCTTTTGCCATCACTGTGTCAATGGGGAAAATGTTCGCGAAAAAGCATGGATACACAATAAATCCAAATCAAGTGAGGGTTTAGAAAAAAAAGAAATAAAGCTAAACCCCATCTTTTCAGGAGCTTTTAGCCTTGGGTACTGTATCTGTTTTCTCATCGATGTTCAATGTTTTCCCGACAAGTTGCTCCCTTTCAAGAACCCTTGTCAATGAGGCTTCGGGCGCAAAATCACAAGTAAGTCTAAAGGGTTTAACAAAAAGATAGAAAAGTTGAATTAGAGTTGAATTAAAGTTGAATTTTGAGTCCCAACTTCAATTTTTGATTGGAAAGTCTCAAGTTTTTTGAACCAAATTCACTCTTTGTATCAAATTTTGTTACCTGTCAAAGCAGTCAGAGCAGTCAGAGCAGTCAAAGCAGTCAGAGCAGTCAAAGCAGTCAGAGCAGTCAAAGCAGTCAGAGCAGTCAAACCAGTCAAAACCATTCAAAACCAGTCAAAACCAGTCAAAACCAGTCAAAACCAGTCAAAACCAGTCAAAACCAGTCAAAACCAGTCAAAACCAGTCAAAACCAGTCAAAACCAGTCAAAACCAGTCAAAACCAGTCAAAACCAGTCAAAACCAGTCAAAACCAGTCAAAACTTTCAATAGCAATTGAAAAATAACCCAGAAATCGGCAAAAAACTCGAAGATCTAGTTGGCGGGATCGAACCCTTTGCCTCACCTCTAACTCCCGTGTGAGAAACAGGGCTCTTAGCCACTAGGCCAGGGGGCTGGGTTGAGAGGGCGGAATAAATTAGGTTTAAATCCTAAAGCGATTCCTTTTTGTTAAAAGCGCCTTTTTAAGCTTTAAAATCGATCGTACCATTCATTTTTTAGATTTCTGGTGTCATTTCAGCGTCAATTACATTGGTTGTCATTTTGGTTGTTGGCCCACTTCTTGAGGATCTTCCAATGGTAAAAGAAATTGAAAAGAAATTGAAAAGAAATGGAAAATAAATGGAAAATAAATGGAAAATAGATGAAAAGCCTAATAAATGTTATTAAATGAAAATGTTTTAGTGTGTCTTGAGCTCAATTGTCATCGTGGCACTGCGATCTTTGATGATGAAAGTGACCGAAGTCGGACCGTTGTACAAAATCTCAAAAATTGATGCGGTAAGTTAAACGAGTAAACGTTAAGCGGTAAGTTGTCTTGCTTACTTTCCATACGAATTGTACACATGTACATTTCCTTATGTACATTTCCATAGGTACATTTCCACATGTACACTTCCACATGTACATTTCCAGATGTACATTTCCATAGGTACATTTCCACATGTACATTTCCATAGGTACATTTCCACATGTACATTTCCATAGGTACATTTCCACATGTACATTTCCATAGGTACATTTCCACATGTACATTTCCATAGGTACATTTCCACATGTACACTTCCACATGTACACTTCCACATGTACATTTCCACATGTACATTTCCACATGTACATTTCCACATGTACATTTCCTTATGTACATTTCCATAGGTACATTTCCATAGGTACATTTCCATAGGTACATTTCCACATGTACACTTCCACATGTACATTTCCACATGTACATGTACTGAACTTTTCTAACCAAACAGTACTTTATAATCAATATTTCTTAAGTTTATTAACAATATTGAAACTTTTTTTAATGAAATTTCACAAGAATACAGTAATGTGGACTTGATTACGGTAATCGGCATCTGTTTTTCAACTCTAATCTAGCATACTGTAACTATAGGGTAACAGACTTACGGTAGTTGTCGTATTCTGTCGTTTTCTTGCCTACGACGCTTACAAGTTCTCCAAGTGTCAGCTTACTTTAGAAATGCTGAGCTAAACGATGCTTTAACGATCATTTTACCGTTTTACTTCAAACTAGAGTGTGCTCCTTGTTGACAGACAATTTGTCAGACAAATTTTCATTGACAACTTTTTTGTCAGACAATTGATCCGACAAACTTCCGACAACGCGTTTTCTAAAAGGTGCGCTTTTTAAGCAAAGCTATAAAGGTCGCGCGAAAAAAATTTGCAAACTTTTCTTAAAATATAGTAATGGATAGTTTTATTTAAGGATTTAGGTTTTTTAGGGCGTGCAATTTTTTTTTGAATAGTTCTAGTGCGAATGTAGACAATAGGCCTGGTAAATTCGTAAATAATATCATTTTTTTATAGTGTTTCTTAACTTTTCCCGTTTTAAATGTTTTCTTTAATTTTAAATAGCATTTAAAAATTTTTAAGTTTTAGCGAAAGAGTAATAGAGCTAAGGAAAGAGTAATAGAGCTAAGGAAAGAGTAATAGAGCTAAGGAAAGAGTAATAGAGCTAAGGAAAGAGTAATAGAGCTAAGGAAAGAGTAATAGAGCTAAGGAAAGAGTAATAGAGCTAAGGAAAGAGTAATAGAGCTAAGGAAAGAGTAATAGAAAAAAAGAGCGCAAGATTTTAATGTACATTTGCATTTTGAAAAATTTGCTGATGCAAAGCATAGGGTTACGGTAGCTTATCCTTGGCGCGCGCTTTTTAGAAAACGCGTTGTCTGCAAGGAACACACTCTACTTCAAACTCTTAGAAGGGAAAATCCCAGAAAAGGAAAGCTAAGCTGGCCCTTTGTCTGATCTAGTCAAGCTGGCCCTTTGGCTGATCTAGTGAAGCTGGCCTTTTGACTCGAGAACAATCCATCTTCTAGAGTCGGCCATGATCTCGAATCCGTTTGTAGTTTTGCAGAAAGCTGCAAGCGCCAAATATCCTTTCGGACTCCTTAACAAGCCGCCACACACCGCCTGAAAACAACTTTTTCGGTGGCCTAGTGGATAGTTGGCCAGACAATCGAAGCTGTTACATTTCTTGCCCTCAAGCTCAAGTCCCACTCTCGCCAAACCTTTTTACTTTTCCGAACAAACTGCTTGCCTACTTATTTCTGAAACTTACAAATGCATAAATTCAACACTATTATTCATGCTAAATACGTAGGGGAACAGTTTTTAAAAAAGCAAAAAATGGTTTGACGAGAGTGGGACTCGAACCTCAGGCAAAAAGTGTCATAGGTTCCGTGGTCTAGCAGACTATCCACTAGGCCACCGAAGCAGTTGTTCGGCTTCTTAAGGAGTCCGAAAGGATATCTCGCGCTTGCGAAGCTTTCTGTGAAACTAAAAACAGACTCGAGATCATGGCCGACTCTATAAAATGGACTTGGACTTGAGTCAAAAGGGCCAACTTCAAAAGGCCAGCTTCAAAAGGCCAACTTCAAAAGGCCAACTTCAAAAGGCCAGCTTCAAAAGGCCAACTTCAAAAGACCAGCTTCAAAAGGCCAGCTTCAAAAGGCCAGCTTCAAAAGGCCAACTTCAAAAGGCCAACTTCAAAAGGCCAGCTTCAAAAGGCCAGCTTCAAAAGACCAGCTTCAAAAGGCCAGCTTCAAAAGGCCAGCTTCAAAAGGCCAGTTTCAAAGGGCCAGCTTCGAAAGGCCTTTCCCTTGTTAGAAGAATAGTTAGACTAGAGTTAGCTCGATCATCATGCTCGATCAATTCCTTCAATCCTCAATTTCCTTTAGGCAATCTGGGTGATCACGGCCATTTGCGTACTCGGCTATGATATAGTTGAAGGTCTCGTTGCTGGCGTCGTCCTCGCCGTCCTCAGTGTCATTGCCCGGACTCAATGGTTGGGGAAAAAAGTCTTTATTTAAACGAAATTTTCAATCCCAATTTCAGTGACATTGGTCTCAATATAGCTGGCTCTTTTAGGTTCTCAAAAAAAAGCTTTTTTTTTCGGGTTATTTGAGTTAAAAAACTATCTAACTTTCGATTTTCGGAATTATCTAACAAAATAAAGCTTTGGATTTGTAAAATCTAGCTTTCTCTAGCTTTCTTTAAAACTAAACTTTTCAGGCCTCCAATGAATGAAATGGGTCGTCTTCCGTGTGGGGATTTTCGTGTGGCCAATCGTTTCTCAGCCGCTATTCCGCCAATTGTTCCCGTTATCAGGTAAAAAGACAGAGTGCGTTTCTACTTTCCAGCACGAAGTACACTACAAAGCCAAGTGTGGCGATGGTTGAGTGCTTGTGACGATTGACTCTAGAACGGTAGAATCAATCCCAGAAATCGAAGGCTCTGCCGTTCGAATCCTCTTGATTTTTCAGGTCAAAGAATCAAGCATCTCTAAAGTTACCTTACAGATTCGACGCCCCGTTGATCTTCACGAATGTTGAGCGCTTCAAGCGAGCAATTCGACACGAGATTCACACACTTTCAAGAGGTAAATCAAAGCACGAAAACCTAGATGTTAAATTCATTTCATTTCGTTAAATCCCGGATCCATTTCACTGGCAAAGATCGAAAGCCTGTCTCCTAAAAAATTGGTTTTAATTTGATTGATTTGATTGGTTTTGATGTGATCCGTAATCCGTCTGTTTGATCTGATCCGTAATCCGTTCGTTTGATCTGATCCGTAATCCGTCTGTTTGATGTGATCCGTAATCCGTCTGTTTGATGTGATCCGTAATCCGTTCGTTTGATCTGATCCGTAATCCGTCTGTTTGATGTGATCCGTAATCCGTCTGTTTGATCTGATCCGTAATCCGTCTGTTTGATCTGATCCGTAATCCGTCTGTTTGATCTGATCCGTAATCCGTTCGTTTGATCTGATCCGTAATCCGTTCGTTTGATCTGATTCGCCATCCGTCCGTTTGATCTGATCCGTCTAATCAATCCCTTTTTTCACACCATCTTCAGAATCAAAGCGCTTATTGGCCAAGCCATTGCTCATCAAAGGAATAAGTAGTAGTCAAAAGGTGCAAGATCAGAACTGGATGGGTCATCATCTCCCATCCAAGTGAGATTCAAGTATCGTGACTAAATACCGTAATCTAACTATTCTAGACTGAATATCCTATTCTAGATTGAATGCCGTAATCCTAACAGTCTAGACTGAATACTCTAATCCAGACTGAATACTATGATCTAGACTGAATACTCTAATCTAGACTAAATAACGTAAT
>CAUEEP010000505.1:0-23778 GCA_958450365.1 Mesorhabditis belari | reverse complement strand
ACTTGCGCGGTGTGGGTGGAGAAGTCGGACCCATATCAGCTCTCGCACCCAAAGTTCGGCCCTTTGGATTGGTGAGTTCCTTTGTCTTCAAACTTTGATGTTTGTCATAGCATAAGTCGCGTAACTAGTTGACTGGCTCGCTAGAAGGGTTACTTATTTTGTTATTTTGAATTGTTAATACGTGAAACTGGAACTTGACCCAAAATGTTTTCTACGAAAACTTGCACACAAGATTTTTTGCTTATGCTGAATTGATTCGGTCTTCTATTGATCTAAAGATCTAGAAGAGAATAAGAAGGCCGAAGCTAGGAGAATCGGACTTAGCCCGTGGCCAGTCAGGACTCGGAGGTGCGGAGCGAAAGCCTAGGAACATAGGCGCCTAATATAATTTCTAGGAGAATAGAAGGCCAAATCAATTCAGCATAATCAAAAACTTTGTGCAAGTTTTCGTGGAAAAATATTGGTTTTGGGTCAAGTTCCAGACTGCCCCCTTCCCCTTCCCTACTCGAGCGTCTTTTTTATAAACTAAATTAATATTTTTTATTTTAGTCGCCAAAGAAAGTCGGAGACGAGATTGCGAAGGCAACGCAAGACTGGAAGGGATTGAAGGTCACCTGCAAGCTCACCATCCAAAACGGAAACGCCAAGATCGATGTGATGCCATCGGCTGCGTCTCTCATCATCAAGGAACTCAAGGAGCCAGTTCGCGACAGAAACAACGGCGATCTCACCATCGACACCATCATCAAAATCGCGAGGACCATGCGCAGTCGTTCAATGGCAAAGAAGTTGAAGAGAACGGTGAAGGACATCCTCGGAGCCGCTCAATCGGTCAGCTGCACCATTGATGGACGCGCAACACGACGTCATCGACTCCATCAACAATGGCGACATCGAGATCCCAGCTGAATAGATTAAATTTTTATGTTTTCATGGTTTCGTTGATCGTTTTTGTTTTTCATTGGCCTGTTATTATGTTTTTTCTTTGGTTTTCGTCTTAACTTTCATTCTTTAGTTGCGACGTAATGACACCTCAATTGCGTTTCTCAAAGGATTTTGATTCTTTCACGGTGGAACCGGATCATTTGGACGTGGTCTATGGCCAAAGGGCTTTCCGCCTTGGGACCCGATCAACGGAAAAAAAAAATTCTCGGTCGAGGCTTGGGGCAACATGAAGATCCTGTTGCCGGAAATGTTGCTGAAGGTCTCTTTTTATTTCATTATTTCATAATTCAATTTCTATATAGAGTAGATGATTTATTTTATACTAGGATATAATACCATACTAGAGGAATTATGCTTAAGCTGCAAATCTTTTTCATGATCTAGGTTAAATAAAGATACTAAAGAAATAATATCATCATTATAAACTTTTGATTAACTGCAATCAAGATATTTCGCATGGAATGCTTGTAAAATGTCCAGAGCTGGATTTGAAGATGTGCTGATATTGGGTCGATTTGTCGAGAAACTTGCAAGTATTGCTGGCTATCAGCAGGTTCGGTTTTAAAGTTTTTTACGAGTGAAAGTTCTTAGCTTGTGTGTTTATTTAATTCGTGAAGTTGAGATTTTAGGTATGAATTTTTACGAGGTGACGAGAATTCAAGAAATCAATTTTAGGTACGTGTTGACGAAGACAATTTATCGGCTAATACGTCATGTGGTTCGGAATACGAGGATGAAATTGACGAGGAAATCGAATATCTTGTTTGGCAAGCTAAAGCAAAAAAGGTCAGTTTATAAATCTCCTATTATTCTTATATTGTCATGAGCTGATTGAAATGAAACATTGCGAGAACTTATAAAGTGCACACCACAGCAACAGTTGACTGAAATATTGCTTATTTTCTTTTTTAATGGTGATTTATTTTTTATTTCTTCCTTTAGGTGGATCGGCCTCGTCCAATCTTGATGTTTGTCGAAGATAACGTCCTCCCTCTCGGCTTTTCCTTCCCTGGCGGCAGTGCCGGATATTTCGAGATCACTCATACGCCAAGCGACACCCACTACCGATTTGCCTATATGCCGGGTGTGAATCGCACGTATGAATTGGCGCCGGAAGACTGCGGCCGCCGAGCAGCGGGAAGATTAACTTATCTCATGCATAATGTAATGTTACAGGTGAGTTTTCTTCTGATTGTAGTTATTCTATAGAATTGATGAGATCTGATTTTTAAATTTAAAGCTTATGATTGTTGTACTTTAGAATCCACCCAACAAAAACAATCAACGTGTGTTTAAGCTGCGTAATGGAAGACGCAGAGTTGCTGCGAGCCCGTTTGTGGATCTCGCCGAGGTCGATGTGTTCGTGGATTTGGGCGCACGGTCGAATCAAACTTGGTGGATTGGGCTTAAGCAGAATAATTTTAATTTAATAGTAATTTAAACAAGGTCTTTTCATCTTTTTATTTTGGTTTGTTTGAGTTTGATTTAAATTTCGTCATGGTCATTCTTCATCATCATTCAGAAAAATAATATGTCAAAAAATAGTTGGCTTGTGTTATAAATTAACGTATTTCAACCAATGTTTGTCTTTCCAAATCAATTCTAAACTGTTCACTTGAATAAAAGTTTATTTGTTATCTAGGCCGTCAAAGAATTGAATGAGCTATGAATTTTTTTTGGAGACGATTTCCAAACAAAACCCTTCAATAAAGTCCTAAAGTAAACGTGCGAAGGTCGGTGTTGGAGTATCGATGGAGATGTCTGTGGAGTGTCCCACAGCCAAAAAGAGCTCTGCGGCGCATTCATTTGAGTCATTTGGGGCATTCTCGATTCTCGATTATCAATTACCCACAGAAAAAGCAAGAACAGGAAAACCCCCTAACGTGATTGGTACCGATTGTTGCCCCTCTAATTTGACTATTATTCGACATGCGGATAAAACTTTCATCTATTTAGCTGTTGATAAACAGCTAGGAATTGATTTGCCGGAGGTCTTCAGAGCCAGCGAAAATCTTGTCAGGAAAAAATTTCCTGGTGAAGCTCGTGCACAAGTAAATATTTAAGAAGTACCTTTCAATAATTGTTTTTTAGAGAAGCTATCTGTTTGGGAAACATGGGATCATCTTTGGCGGAGCTCCAAACATTTCACAAGCTGCTGCCGTGGAAAGAATCGTGGTGCCCGATGGTAAGAATAACTTGCTAAGATCCGGTTATCAATAATTCTGATTAGACCCCCAGGCGATAAATGACTTAACAGATCCAGTGCGTCTTGAAGCTGGGGGGCTTTTTTCAATCAGGTATGTTGAATTATATAACTAAATCTTTAAGTTCCAGGTGCGTCTCAACCGGCCCCATCCATCATTTCATAGTGTTCGTCCTGAATCGGTAATTTAGGTTGTCTTTAGCGTCATAAAACTATTCTGTTTAGAGTTTTGGAACAAATCTGCCTTCTACCCCTATGCAACCACTACCTGCTTCTGTGACGGGTCACTCGACTTGGTGATCGACGGGCAGTCATATTTGCCAGATCGTTTCCGAGGTTATTTGCGAAGCGATAAAAGAAGAGTTGTGATTTTGAAGGAAATAGTATGATAAAAGTTGTTTTAGGATCTTTCTCAATCGCTGAACGAAGCAGTGATCCAGTGGTTGCCGATATGTGTGGGCTCAAATGGCAGCAATGATCGGAGCCCGATGCGGACTACTTCAGGAGACGTGCCCATCATCATGGGAGCTGACCACCAGAGCCACCAACTATTTTTTATTGAGGTTGGAAGGCAATTTAATGTTGAAGTTGATGGTTCAATTTAGTTTCGTCGATCATATGCAAAGATGTCGACCAAAATTTGGAGCAAGCTTGACGGAGGGGATCCCTGGAACTTTTGAGCGTTGGCTGCGGGATATATCAAGGGTTGGTTATAACCAATGCATATTAAATATTAACATTATTCAGAGATTTTGAAATATCACTTCTGACGTTGAGGATGGCTGTCTCGGTGATGGTTGTCCTGTGTGGCAAGTAATCTACCCGTGCTTCCGAAGTGGTGATCTGGCTGCTGCAAGTGATGCTTTAGATGTATTGTTTAGTATGTTGGTACGCTCAATCGCTTGTCGATTTCAGAAAGTTGCGACTAATCAACGAACCAATGTTCTTTACAAGGCTCTTGTGTATTTGAAGGGCAATTCCAAGAGTATGAATCATTTGTTTTGCGTTGGATGCATTAATGTTTAGATTGACAGAAAGAACACAAAGACAAGCTAAAGAGGTCCGATGGAGACACGAGCAAAATTCGGTCAGGGATCTCTTCAGGCAGTGGGTTAAATAAGATATTAAATTTTCAAACAATAAGGTATTAAAGAATTTAGATCGGTGTACTGTGCTTTACTTGGTGTTGAAGCGCCGATCACCAATACAATGGAAAATTGGATATGGTTCAAAAGTACTATTTATTTTGGAGGGCCTCCTTCAATTAGGCTTTTGTTCATTCCGCTTCGCTGAGGATCCATCGATGATCGAAGCTTTGTACACGGATCTTCGAAAAACAATTTCATTGGATTATGGTTTATTGGTGCTTTTGGCCCCATGTTTTCCGAATTTTTTAGGAAAAGCTCATTTTATGGCCGATGGAATGAACGAAGCACCACTCTATTTTTCAGCTCTTTGTTTGAGTGGACAATTTGAATGTGCGATTGATTTGCTTGTTCAGGTATATGTCGTTACAATAGTTGCCTTGACTTTGTTTTTAAGATGAATTGCTTGGGTTGATGCTGTTCACATGGCAATCTTGGCTCACGAAAATACTTTGCTGCGATTGATCGATGCTTTTCTCTAACTCAAAGCAAGTCTATGCAAGCAAATTTTATTTTAACAAGAAAAAGCAATGATTAAACTTTCACCGGTTTACAAAATCGCCAAAGTTTTTAAAATAAGGAATCGCTTGGGATTTGTTAACAAAAGATTTCATTAAACGGTTCTAATGATTTTGTTTTCAAGAAAACCAAAAAATCACATTATACTTCAAATTGCTAGTCACTTGGGAATTCGAGCCAGATTCGGCTCAAAATTTTCCCACAAATCAGTCCAGAATGAGAATGTTCTCAAATGTAGATATTTCCATGGAAATAACTGTTACCCAATCTTTACAACGTTATTGATTTATTGTAAGTTAATGTTTCTTAAATCTTAAAATATTATTCAGTTTAGCCTTTTTTCTTTTTCGCGAACTTCTTGAATACACACTATGCAGCGGAGGAAATAGCGGAAAGTTACGGTAAAGCGCAATTCAATGAGAAAAGCGCTTCAACTCAGTTATTATTTTATCGTCAGTATGGCGGTTTGTTCACTGAATTTAAGCTAGTTTCAAGTTTCAAAAATCAAAAATTGAGTGTTAGAAGCTTACTTTTTGCAACAATGCTTGATTAAGGGTCAAGAATAAATTATTAAAGCTATGGCTTTTGAGTCATGAAAAGGATAGAAACGATGGATGTTTAAAAGTAGACATGACATCGATTACCAATGTTACATTCTAATGCAATTGTTATGACGTATGGCTGAAAATTTCAATTTGCATAAAATTGGTATCAGCTATGAGTAAGCGTACATATCGTTGGGCTGAACGGGTTCATTTTTATTGCTTATCGTAAAAATTCTCTGATCGTTTTTCCAGTTCAAGACATCTATCTCTTCTGTCATCATTCAAGCGATTTCCCTGTTTTGGTTGTGGAGATCATGGGGAATCTTCTCACGAGTTGTTCTCCTATTTCATTCTCGTCGACACCGTTGGTCTGGTGCTTGTCTCTAGCTTCGGCGGCCATTTATTTGCATTCACTGGCTTGAATGAATTCGAAAACATTCAGCTGCCATTGTTTTAGTATTCAAATGGAGTCAAACTTTTCGTTTATTTATCCGTTTGCAAGGTGGTTCGACTGTGCTGTGAAGCGGGGTAAGAGAAAAATCGTGTAAAAGTAGACATGGGCGCTACAAACTACAAGATCTGACTACAAACCCTTGTAGAAACGCTGACAATAGATGATACTGAAAACTCTTCTTACCAAAGGGTGAGGTCAGCTTTAGGGCTTTCCGAATGACACAAAAATCAAGTCAATCCATCATTTTTAATTCGAGAGCCAGGAATTTATAGCTGTTTGTAGCCTCGTCAAATGGAACAAGGACTACAAATCTGGGAAAAACAATTATATCTCAAAGCATGGGACACTGGAGTTGACCTAAGTTTAACATCGTGGAAAAGGCTATAGTTGACTCAGCTACTTGAGTAAGAAAACTCACAAAGGTATAGTGTGCGCGTTTCTACGATGGTTTACTGCTCTGTTCTTGTCTTTTGTGCAGTCCATGTTCTTGGTCTGTATACTCTAAAAGTACCAACTGCTGGTCTGGATCTGGTTTCCCCCAAACAATTTTTCTGAAGCGGGCGCGATCAGTCGTTCGTGGCAATCAGCTTTGGATGGACTATTCTTTGAGCGCCAGGAGGGTTGGCGGGCTTGGGGCTTTCTCAGCTGAAACTATTCTGGCCCGGGCGCTTCATGCGATTGATATATCCCCGGTTCGATTGTTTTCCGGGATGGTTGACGGCACAAATGGACTGGATCTTGCTATAAGGCGTCGCCTTGCGGTCGAGGCTTGCTCAGAGTCTGTTTCTTCGGTTTTGGAGGCGGCTGACGCCTCGGACAGACGTTAAAAACAAAATTCATGTGCATGTTTATCTCAACGTCAATTGCACTTATCTAAAGCCGTCGTCTTTATTAAAAGACTCAAACGTTTACAAACTTTTTGTTTTAAAAACCAGAATCTTTTCTGGGGGCTGTGGCGTTCAGTAGGATGTCACCACCAGAAAACAGAGAATCATCTCATTTTTCAGGTGACATTCCCAAATAGTTTGTTAGATTAAAATTTCAGATGCTCATTCTAAAATTTGCCACTGTTCGTCTATTATTTTGTTGAGCCATTGTTCAGAGATCTTTTTATTTCTAATCAATCAATTCATCCTTGCTACATGGATAAATTTCTATGCTGGCCTTCTACGCGTTGACTTTGGTCCCAGGCAAAAGGCTGGGTGAGTACTTGAAGAGCTTCTAATTGGTCAATTTCTTATTGCTATGAGATTATTGAACTTTTGGGGAATTTAGCTATTGTGTTTTAGATTGGTTACTTTACATTTATTGATGCGAACTAGCTGACGACGTGCTCACGCTCGACAAACGACCACAGTTATCAACAAATTCAGGCAAAGGCATGAAAATGATGCCAAACTTTTAATAAGTTTTTCCATAAGAGCAGAAAATACAATGAAATAATAAATAGTTTTAATTTTTAATTCGGTTTCGAGACTACGGCTAATTCATAATTTTGTTTTTGTGACATCGCAGTTTTATTTCCTTACAAAATCACTTAAATAATGCAAATGAGAACACAATTCAAACTTTGATTCATTTAAGAAGCCACACGTGTTCGATACTACGCAAAATCCTGAACAAATATCCATCGGACTCGTGTTTTTGCATTTCCAACAGATAAATCGCTTCTCTATCGTCGCTTTTCATCTCTTCATAAAAGACTCCTTCCTTAGATCAATCTCTTATATTCAATCGATATGGAAATGTGAGAAGAATTGCCGTCTCGAACAGCCAAACACTTCAATGTTTACGAAATAAAGTTGTTGTTTTCTCTGGAAATTCGGAGCTGCTTTCAAAGGCTGAAAACATATAGCTATTATGCGAGTCACTCAAGGTGATTTCAATCTTTATTCGATAAAATTTTATTGGCAATGAAATAAGCACGAAAATTCAAAGCAGCACATACAGACAAAATTGGATTGAATCTTTAAATTCAAACTGTTGTCGTTTTTGGTGGATTGGGTTGATGGGGAAGGGCCTTAGTGGTTGTTGAAGAGTTTGGTTTAGTTGTGGTCGTTTCCTCTGGAAGTGTATCTGGTTGTTGTCGGTTTTCGGGTTGTAGTGGCGATTTTCATGGTTGTTCGACCAGTTGTTGGCTTGGTTGTGGCTCTTATTGGCGGTGATTGGGTCATGTCTGGTTTGTCTTGTTGAAGAGCCTACGGATTTGCCAGTTGTCATTTCCAGTCGGCTTCTTGCTTGTGGCTCCATTAGTGATCAATTGAGTCACAGTTGTCCTGTTATTCATTGGCTTTCCAGTTGATTGAGTCATTTGTGTTGACTTTGTTGGGAATTGGCGAGATGTAGTTGGTTTGATGGTTGTTGTTTTTGTATGTAGTTAATCTAGCTGTAGACACCGGGTTGTTGATCGGGTAGTTGGGGCTGGTTTGACTGTTGTTGATCGGGGAGTTGTGATTGGTTTGACTGTTGTTGATCGTGTTGATGAAGCAGCTCTTGGAATAGTAGTTGGAGACAGTTTTGCTGTTGATCCGCTCTTTGTTGATTTAGCCGTTTGATTCGATGGAACTGGTCGGCTGTCGTTGAACGAGTGGTTACAGAGGGAGAAATTCTTTGGTCGAAGCTGTTGATGTGGATGGAGTGGACTTTGTTGCTGTAGAAGATTTTGTTGTTGATCGTCTCGTGACTAAAACCAACAGTAGGAACGAGTTCTTGGGAATGATCTGGCTTGGTCAGAGTTGTTGTCAGATGCAGTCGACGTTGTAGTTGAAGCTGTTGTTGTAGACGGCTTAGTTGTTGATCGTCTCGGACCAAACCAACAGTGAAACGAGAGTTCTTTGGGAATGATCTGGTTGGTCGAGTTGTTGTCGATGCAGCTGACGCTGTAGTTGAAGCCAAGCTGTTGTCGAATTGGCCGATCCAGTAACATTCGAAGGGCTTCTTTGTTGTTACTATGAGCGCTGATCCATTGATAGTTCTGGTTGTTGTGTTGAGTTCTTACTACCTTCACCGCTTCCCGAATGAGAGGGATGACCGCGATGGAAGCATAGCTCTTCGCCGCTCGATGACGATGAAGAAGACGACTCTTGTTGGACTGAAAATTTCCCCACTTTAGCAATCCATTAGTAACCGTTTTGGACATTCAATTTATTAAACAGCTAATGCCTACAAAAGCATTTGTCCATACTGATTTGAAAAAAAAAGAAAAGTAAAGAAAAGCATTTTCCAATTGAAACTTCCAGTTATCAGAAAGCGATTGTTTTAAGTCAATCAGTTCGTAAAGCACATTAGAACTTTGGAGCTCATAACGTATCAAAAGAAACTGTTTTAGCGTCATGTAATTAGTCATGTACTAGTCATGTACTAGTCATGTAAAGTCATCTACTAGTCATGTACTAAGTCATGTACTAGTCATCTACTGTCATACAAGCCATGTGTAATTAGCCATGTAATTGGGGGCCATGTACTAGTCATGTACCAGTAAACCATTTTTAAACAGCTAATCTGTCAAAAACATTTGATGGACTGATTTGCATTGTGAGAAACTCTAAAACAACCTCTGCATCAACGATGTAAGCCGATAGAACCAAAGGCATGGGCAACAGTTTGAACATGTTTAGAATCGGATTATTGATTACTGGGTAGGGACGAAGGAGATAATGTGATTTGACTACTCCCCTCCAACAACCTCATTATATACAAAAGATTCATCCTCCCTTCAAAAACACAGCTCTACAAACAAAACACCAAACCAGACTCCTTTATCAGCTTGTGCCAAAATGGAATTTATCTATGTTTCGAAAGTTTTTCAAATCAACAACAAGAGAACACCCAAATAAACTCAAAGGTTATTTCTGAAAAGAAAAAGCAGCGGATATTTTTGGGTCACCTAAATTTTGTAAAAGGACATAAATAACCATTTAATGACGATAAAACTTTATTTGCTTGACGAAAATGCATTCTCCCAAATTAGTCAGAGAATAACAAAAGCAACATTGTTTCTTTTGGAGAATAGTTTTACGAACGTTTTGGCGAAATTAACTATTGAAAACATCGATTGTTTAAATTAATCTCTAAGAGTTGTTTAGGACTCAGACAAAAAACTAACTTTTAATTCTAAACGGCGAATAGATAAAGGAAAAAAAAAATTCTCCTTCAATGAAAGTTTCGAAAAACGAGCACACATATCGAAAAAACTTAAAAGTATTTAGCCAGGACGACTTGAATCGGACATTTGTTTTACGATGTTTGGCCATGTCGAGCTTATATATCATAAAAGAGAATTCTTTCTCGCATCTGAAAAAATTCGAAATGACTTACGGGAAGCTGTTGGAAGCGTTTCTGGAGCTCGACAGTTCGTCATCATTTTTGGAGTCTGGAGCGCCTAGGTCTATTCCCAGCGTATACTACAGCTGGCCAAATGGGCTGAAAACCATCAAATGGAGTCGTTTGGAGAGTTTTTTGAAAACAGTCCTTTTATTTTAAATAAACGGTCTGTGTTCTAATTACAAAAGCAAACTTTAAGAGAAATTGAGAAAAAGTTGGATGACTTCTTCCTGCCTGTAATTTATTTATTGATGAATGATTCATTCAAATCTGTGTTCGCCGCCTCACGGAATCGCCAAACCAATTCATCTAAAAATAATAAAAACATGCGAATAGAATACCCTAGAATTAGTCTCCGAAAATGAGAAGCAAAATTTCAGCCCTTAACGAGTTTCAGACTGCCCCCATCATAAATAAACGGATCAATTTGGCAAATACGAGCTTTGGAAAGTTTGATGTCTCTTTCTACTTGGAATCTGTCTTCGCAATTCCCCACGAAATCGCTGACCCAATGGATCCAATTGCTCCGGAAAAATAATGAAAAGAAAAAACATTGGGAAAATAGAATAACATAAAAATGAGTGATTGCGATTTCAACTAACCAATCAATAACCAGATAAAGAATGAATAGAAATGACCTTATTGAAAATCAATGTTCAGAGAATGAGAAGCTGATCAAAAGAAGAGGTTATTAGTAAAATGAAGATTAATTGAGATCTGGGAGGATCAATCAGAAATATCCTAGAACTTGACCTTGATCTCCACACAGCCAAATGGAGGGACCATTGCTATTAAAAAGGTACACATCGACTTTTTGCAGTGATTCGAAGTGGGTGCTTCGAGCTTCTAGGTTTCGAGCGTTTCAAACAAATACGAACGCCTTGAGAGTCAAGAAAGTTTGATATTTTCTTACCTCTCTTCATCGCTTCACGAAATCAACCAATTCATCCAAGAATAATGAAAAGCAAAACATGCGAATTGATAGAATTAGTGTTTGATTTAACTAAACTAAATCAATAAGCAGATAAAGGAATGAATAGAATGACCTATTGATAACCAATTGTTAAGTGAATGAAAAAGCAGATCAAAAGAAGGGATTATTTTAGTAAAAATGAAGATTGATTGAGAAAAGAGATTTAGACCCAAGCTCTCTTGTGATGATCAATCATAAGAAATATCCTAAAGTTTGATCTTTTCAATCTCCACATATAAATTCGAGTGACGTTTGTTATCAAAAAAGGTACACATTGACCTTTTTGTAGTAGTTTCTAGCAGGTGCAAAAGCTTGCAATTAGACGTAACAAAAGCAAGAAGATGTACAATTTTATTCCAAATATTGATTCAAGCTTTTTTTTACTTGAAGAAATGCTCGAAGATCCATATATTTTCCTCTGGATTCGAATTCTTTTTTGAGTTGGGTCTCGTTCCGATTAATTTCTTTTGCATTCTACTGTATCCTCAAGAAAACACCGCCCGAGATGAGAGAATATAAAACGCCGTTGATTGTTGTACAAGTTTGTTTGAAATTGATGCAATCCTAAAGTTTAACGAGTGAACAAATTTGTGAAGTAACTGAGTTGAAGTTGAAGTTGGAAGAAAGTCCTCGGATTTTTTTTTCGTCGTTCTGTTTAAAATGCACAATGCGCCGATTGACTTAAGATTTATTTCATTGGAAAGACCGAATTCTTCCCTCTACAAAATTCCTTTGAAATTCTAGACAAAAACTTCTGAATTTGAATCTTTGTGAGACAAGAAGTGGGGTAGTCAAAATTGACTGAAATCTTCGTGAACTTAGCTTCTGAAGAAACTTCCTTTTGATGACAATAGAAAAAGATAGTGCATAAAAAATTAGGTAAATAGCCAAAATTTCGAAACAACCCGTTCAATCATTTTCTTTCTACAACCTTTATTTTGATTTTTTCTGTTATATGAGCTTTTGTCCTTTAATTTTGCCCTAAACTTGACTCAAATTTGCGTAAGTAAAAAGATGCAAAATAAACAATAAACATCTTTTATCGCAAAGCAAAGTGGATCGGCGACGACGGAAATCCGAGGACTTTCTTTCCAATCTAATAGAAAACTAACACAGCATAAAGCTAACTTCATATGTAAGTTCATAGCGCGCTTGAGCAGTTTCTGCAATAGATATCAATGAACTCCCTTTGGATTCTTTACTAAATTGGTACAAATCCCTTTGATTCTGTAAGAATCGAAAAATTGCAAGGTTTTCACCTTCGCCACAGATTTTTGTCTATTACTGGTCAAACCTGAAATGTTTATACCAGCTCTCGCTCTAAGAATTCTCGGCATTTGGGATTCGATTTTCAATTTGGGTGCAAGGAACTTTTCTGGTAACTTATTACAAATGCCCAAAACTGATTAAACTATTGGGTTGGGGAGAATGAGTCGGCGGGCCGAAAAATCAAAAAATGTCTAAAACTCTATCCACGACTTCGTCAAATAATATGCGTTTGATATGAGTAGAATGGTTAACTAATTCTCTACAAAATGACATTTAAAAGAAAATTCAAACAGCGCCTCCGCTCAAGAAAAAGCCATTTTTTCACAAAAACTACAAACTGTGATCTAGAAAACCATTGGTGGGATCTTCCTGCAAATTTGGCAACTTAAGTAATTGAATGTGCTCTATCTTTTTTATATAAACACCAAAGAAGGTTTATGTGAAGAAACTGTTCAAATGATGAGTCGGACTCTTTTGCCATTTTAACCAGCTGCGTTTGGAAGTTCATAAACTCCACGAAAGAAAAGCTTTGTGGAATCTCTCAAAAGTGATTTTGTAGAGAAATAGTGGATCCTTTTGATGAAACCAAACGTATGTTTAAAGAAGGCTTTAGGTGTGCAAAAAGTCCTTTAAAGTTTGGCGCTGACTCATTCTCCCCAACCCAATAGATTAGACTTATTAACCCATTCGAAACCGCAGCGTTTTTTCTTTTTTTTCGTCTGCGGACCAAGCCCTTTTTTGACATTTTTTCGCTGCAGCGGTCCGTTCCCGCGGTTTTTTTTGCTGACTTTTTATTTTATATTATTTCTGATAATTTATCTTTGATGAAGGATGATTTGGATTTGACTTCAGTACTTTTCAAGATCCTATCGATTATTATTCTTATTTTATCGACGACAATATGTTAGTAGGCGAATCTAATAAACATGGAAAAAGGGAAAAACTGGCAGGATTTCGATGCAAAATCTTTCAAGCTCTTCTTGGCTCTGTATCTTCAAATGGGAATCGTCAAATTACCGAGGATTCGTGACTACTGAAGTAGCAGGCCTGGCTTGGGAGGATTTTCCCACTTGTCTCACATTATGACAAGAGCAAAATTTGAATCTATTCTTCGAAACCTGCATTTTTGTGATAATGAACTGGATCCTGCAGGAGATCGGCTTTATAAGATTAGAGCTGTTATGGAAAATTGCAATGCAAAATCAGAGGCTGCATTGATTCCGGGGTAAATATGACACGTCTTTTTGCCCACGTAATTTGTAGATCTGTTACAATTGAATATACATGTAATGCTGAAAAACAGCAAAAAAAGCCAAGTTAATTGAATGAAAATAGCTCAATTATTGCGCTGCAGCGGTCCGTTCTTGAGTTTTTTGCTGCAACGATTATTCGCTGCAGACGTTTCGAATGGGTTAAACAAGACTTATAAATTAAAAGGAATTCAACTATGACCTTATAAAACTATCCAAAGATTTAATTCAGGGAATAGCCGCGTTTCTGATTGTTTGTACAACTTCCTCGTTGGAGTCTTCTATTTTTCACTAAACTTCAAATCTTTTACTACCAAACAGCTATTTCAAGTCTTATTTTTATTTTAACACTCTTTACTAAAGAAAACATTTCAGATTATCGTTTTTGGTAAAATGCTTTACGCGCTTCCTTTTATTTCATTCATCCTTTGTGGGTTTCCCCGCTTCTTTACTCTTTTGGGATCCGAAGAAAGGGATCAATTCGGAGAATTTTCAAAAACTGATTCAGGTGGCCTAAATCTTTGAAAGTTGAGTGGGATCCATTCCAGTTACATCCAACTTTTTCGTATCTTTCCAATTACACGGATATTTATGCGACGAGTAGCCATTTCCCCCAATTTATCCACCATATCTCAATTTCTCGGCCGTTTATTCAACGATTTATTCTGTTCTCTTTTGTGTCACTCACGACATTCTTAATGTGAGTTGGACAAAGAAATTAAAATGAAATAAGTTTTTAGTCTGTACTGACTTGTTATTTTTGTCATCGCCTCATCACTCTTGGTAGTCCACAAATGAGCAATAAGACAAGGAAACTTCAAAAGAGATTATTGATCACGCTCAGCATTCAAGTAAGATCTAGATGATTCTCTGACCATTTGTCTATTCAGATGGCTGTTCCAGCAATTTCGATTACTTTGTCCGTTGTTTATTATTCGGCTGTTCAACTTATTGAACCAGAGAAGATACCAGAAGGTGTTGAACAGTTGTATTGATATACATGGCAAGCTCAGGCCAGGTTGTTTCGACCGAATCCTAGGGTAAGCACTCCAAGTAACAGATCTTTGGAACTTTTGTGAGCCAGACAAGACCAGGAAAAACCAGGCCAAGATCTTGACTTGGCCCCTTTTGCCTGAAAAAACTGTCATTGGAACAACCCCTGACCCAGACTTGACCATCAACATCAAGACAGTCAGATCGACTGACTGTGATATTGGATTTGTGGGTATGACTCGTAGAGTGGGCTCCCTGTCGATTAAACAAATTAATTGGTTAAAATTTGCATCTAAAACCGATTAACCGATTAACCAAGAATTAACCAGACAAAACGTTGGTTAAAGGACCGTTTAATAGATTTGTAGGCAGACGACCGAATATCTTAAGTTTTCTCTTGTGAATAATAATTTTTATGAATAAGCGCGCGAATATTTATTTCCATGCCTTGCTTTTTATTGATGATTAGGTATTTGATCCAGCTAAGGCCAATGTCAAAAGCGTCTCATCTCTTTTAGTATATTACTAGAAATGGAAGTTGTGGTTGAGATGGAGAAGCAAACTTTAAAATAACATTGGATATCTGAGAAAAATCTACCTAAATTGCCTATATCTACATTCTGCTTTTGCGACATATTATTGAGTTCTATATTTTCTATATTATCGAGTTCTTTGAGTTTAAATCCATTTAATCGAGAGATGATTTAAAAGAAAAACTAGAGGGGTGAAAAAATTAAAGGAAAAAAGGAAAAGAAAGAGAGAGAAGTTTAAAAACAAGGAAAATTATTGGCATTTATTCAGTGATTAATCAGACATTTTACAATTAATTACTTTTTTAACCAAATTATGTCAATTTAATCAGGAGGGACTCACTCTAATGACGGCACGTCACTGATTCCCGATTTTCTAAAAAGTTAAACCATAACTTTTTTGAAATTTTTGTTTATAGTCTCATGTGGTGGCCTATACGGTGGTGGTGAAAAATTTCATGTAAGGGGATCAAGCTAACAAAAAATTCTCGAGGAAAGTGGAAAAATTGCTTTAAAGAAAAAACAGTTTTGACACCAGGATTGCCACCAATTGCCACTTAAAGTTTTTCTAAAATTCGGTTGAAAAGGGGCATTTTTGGGATTTTTGGGAAAAGCAAGAAAATGAGACGGGTAGAGTGCGAACTCTGGGCCCTCAGCTTCCTGTACAAGCACTCAGCCATTCGGCAACAGGTGAACGGTTTGTGTGGGAAAAAATCGACTTAGGAAGGAGTGGCTCAAAACTTCTATGCCAATTTTTGCGATGATTACGAGCCATTCGGCAGCTAATTTTTACACCATTGAAATGAGCTTAAAATTCTGTTCTAAATGGTCTGTATATCATCGGAAAAGGCCATGGGACCCAATCATCCTTCCCCTGTAAGCTAATATTACAGCTTAAATCAAGTTTCTTGTTCCTAGAAAAATATGGTCCATACCCTTAGAATCAAACAAATTTTAGTTTCTTAATGTTTTAAAAAAATTACAAAGAGTGTTTGTTCTTATTTTATGTTTCTTTTAATGTTTGGTGGTTTATAAAGTATACTGCTATAAGTTTTTTTTGGATTCGATGTGCTATGGGAAATTTTGAAGCGTTCAACTTTAACACAGAAATCTGACTTTTCCACACGATTTCTCAAAAACTCAGCATCAGATCGGGATGAAAATTTGGCCCAAAATGGGCAACTCTTTACTTATTATGAGCAAAAAATTTCAGCTAAAGTTATGGTTTAATTTTTTTGAAAATCGGAATCAGAAATGTGCCAAGTCATACCCACGAGTCCAATAATATTGTCCAACTCATCCCCCGCTTCAGCCACTCAACAATTTCTTCACCGCTTTACTCACATGTCACGGTGTTTTGGGCTCATTGACACTCATCATTTCAACTAGTCCATATCGTCGATTTGCGATGAAATTGATCGGAAAGATACAAATTCCTCGTCTCAGTGAAGTCAATTCGATCAACGTTTTCACAAGCGGTTCTGCTCAACACTGATAAATTTTTAATCCTATCTCATGAAAGAACTTTGACCAACACTTTCGTGCAGCATTGAGCTGATTTCAGAATTAAAAACAGGAGCTCTATAAGTTTTACTTGATAAAGATTGGCAAAAACTTACTTTTGTGCAGTATAAATTCTTGGGTGTAACTTTTCGATCGCCAATCTGTCATTGCAATGACAGATTTGCGGCTATCTCTACTACCTGAATCCAAGAATGGAGACAGCAATGAATCGCATACAAAACAAGTGTATTTGCAGAAATGTGCAGAAATGTTTCTTGTAGTTTTGCTGTTTCTTGTAGTTTTTGCTGTTCTCGAATAGGTGGAAAGTTTGGAGTTGAAGTAAACTAAAAGAAGTTTCTCTTAAAATTTTTCTCTTTATTTCAAAATGTGCAAAGAATTTGGGGATACCTTTAAAACGCGAATTTCTCGGCTATCCCATCATAGAATTCTTAAAAATTTTACAAGATACCTCTAATACTAATCTGCATAATACCAAAAAAAATCATGTTTTTATGGTGGTGGATGAATTTTACGGTCATACAAGGTCATGGCTTTTCTGAGCTGACTGTCTCAGCCGGTCTGTCACAGATGTAGTCTCCTGAATTTGAAAATTAGTTTGTTCTATACTCTTACTATAAATATCAAAAACACGAAGGAAATCTATGATGGAATGAAAAGTTTACTTAGGGGTGCTTTATGCGTATAAAAGTTCAAATTTTAAAATTTTTCAAAATAATGGTTCAAATTAAACGGTGTTATTTGAAGGGATTTGTTTTTAAAGTTGATCAATTTGAAATCTGCACTAACTTTCAATCTTAGGGCTTATCAGCTGACGGATTTCTTCGTGCTGGTTTTGATTGACAGAGAAAACCCCAATAAATTTTGTTTTGAAGATCTTCGAGTACTATGCTACCCGGACCGCCATTGCACAAGGTGTTCTACATTTGGAAAAAACTTTCAGCCTCAATAAAGTACTCTATAAAAATTGAATTGAGACAGAAATTTGTTTCCAAATAGCTTTACCACTCTCTCCTTTTCCCCGGACTGCTTTTTTTCTTTGAGTCGAAGATTTTCGAAAGAAAGATAAGACATTTTTGCAAGAAAAGTTTTGGGGCATTGTTGGTACGAAGCCAGGCGCTTGTCTGAAAACTATTCTGCAAGCATTTTCAATTTAACAGCTATTGATTATTCTTTTAAACGCTTTGCGCTTTAATGGAAACACCAAAATATCTCGAACAGGTCCAGAAATAAGGATGAAGCTGAGAGATGCTCGCGGAATGACTTACAGGCAGCAATTAGAAAAACACTGCTAGGATAACTACAAATTTTAACCATACACTTTATTAATCAGCATTTTTTGGAAAAACGGGACACTTCTTTAAAAGGGCCGGCTGGAGATCTTGACGTACGACAGATTATCATATAATGGTAGGTGAATAAAGTGTTTGGCTAGAAATCTTAGTTTATATATTAAATCCTAATATAAACACCAGGATGCCAGTACAAAGTTTGTATTTATGGCAAAAATCTCATGGGGTGAACCAGATGGTGGTGGGAGCCATGGTCTCTCATGTACATCGGTATCAAAATATGGTGAAAAAGAGAAAACGTGAAAATCCATGAGCACAAATACATGCTTTTGATACTAAAGCGGCCACCTGCAGCCATTAGAACCTTTTAGGAAGTTCGATTTAAAACGTTTTTTAGCTACCCTATATAAGTAGATACGTAAGGGTGGATTTAAATTTATTCTTGTCTTTCATTTCAGTTAAAATGTTTTGGACAATTTGAGACAACGGCGGCGAGTGGCGCTGATGGTGGAGCAGAGCATGAGGTGGAGGCGGATCTCGGTTCCCCATCGATCACCATGATCAACACCCAAACGAAGCTGCCCCCAACAAACGGAGACATCCTGTCTGACTAATGTACTTTTGCTAATAAAGAATTTCTGATCCATTTCCAACCAGAGAATTTTTACATGCAAAACATTTAATGATCAACAAAACGAGCGGAAGCTTTTTAGTCAACTCTATTTAAAGTGTTTTGTTTAACTGTTATTGAAACACACAAAAAATTTTCAAAAAAACAAGGTAGATAAGATTGAATATGAATGTCCTTGATCACTGATAAGAAAAGCAAAAAGATATTTTTGATAAGAAAAACTGAACAGTTTTGAGAAACTAAGCTGAGAAAAAAAAGACAGTTGTTTACTCATTTGATTTCATAGCAGTTTTCTACGTGCTTTTTGAACTTTCACCTTAAAACAAAAGGGAAATTTCAGGTGAAAATGAATTTGTTTAAAATTCTGCTTCTTCTTTGTCTCTTACCTGTCTCAACGCTTGGAATGTGAGTTGATTTTGATCAACCTTTTAGTATACTGATCAATCTTAACTATAAATTAAATCTTTTCTTATGTCATTACAAATAATTAAAATGTTATTATTTGTAATAATATAAGTTTAGCTTGCAAAGAGATGCTGATCGGGAAAAGAGAGAAGTCAATGTGGATCGTGTGAGGTGAGATTTCAAAATCTCTTAAGAGTTACTCAATTGCTGATCTTTAATTGCAAAATTTTGCAAAAACAAAATGCAAAGTACTTATTTTACTATTATTACAAGCGTTTTATAGTTATCCTAACAAAACCCGTTTATCCAAGGAGAAATGCAACATTTTTGTTTCATAGAGTTAGACGTGGACGGCCACCGTGGACCGGGCCAGGGCCTAGACCTATAGGCAAACCTTAACTTATTGTTTGAAATCGAAGCTTAAACGTCGATTCTGTTCGTAAAGATAAAGTTTATTTCTTGCAAACAACATAAGATTACTGTGTCCGTTTCCAGGTCCATGTACCAGGAGTCCCACACTTGCTGCATCCGGTGAAGGCAGAGATCTGAAATTCTTTGTACAATAGAGTAAACCATTTTGCTGTCCACACAAATGAACTTGTATACTATTAAAGAATAATAACTTTCTTTGAGATAAAATAACCACGTGCAAGAGTCGTCGATCCTGAGCATCGAATGAGTCCTGTCAGTCCAGGCGTGGGTATGAAATCCTGACCTGTTGACCTTGTTGACTGAAAGCCATGTCATCGCGATTGCGATGACAAAAATTGACAAGTCGAAATCCATTCTTTGGCATTTTTCCCTCAGTTGGACATCATTTAAGAGTTGTTAGCTTAGATTTTTGATTTGAAGACAAAATTTTTGTACTCGTTGTGGAAGGCCGAAGCTAAGAGAGTCGGACTTGGGGGCTTCCGGTCAGGACTCGAAGATGCCGAGCCAAATCCTAGGAAACATATAGGAATATAATTTCTAGGAGAATAGAAGGCCAAAACAATTCAGCATAATCAAAAACCCCTTTATGCAAGTTTCGGTGTGGAAAATATTGGTTTGGTCAAGTTCCAGACTGCCCTCTCCTCCTCCATCCACTTGAGCGTCTTTTTATAGACTAAATTAATATTTTATTTAGTCGCCAAAAAAGTCGGAGACGATATTGCAAAGGCAACGTAAGGGACTGGAAGGGATTGAAGGTCACCCAAAGCTCACCATCCAAAACAGAAACACCAAGATCGATGGGGTGCCATCGACTGCGTCCTCATCATCAAGTAACTCAAGGAGCTACTGCGACAGAAAGAAGGTCAAAAGCATCAAACACAACGGCGATTCACCATCGACACCATCATCAAAATCGCGAGGACCATGCGCAGTCAAAGAAGAACACAAAGAAGTTGAAGAGAACGTCGAAAGACATCCTCGGAACCGCTCAATTGGTCGGCTGCACCATTGATGGACAACACCCACACGACGTCAGACGACTCCATCAACAATGGCGACATCGAGATCCCAGCTGAATAGATTCAATTTTATGTTTTATGGTTTCGTTGATAGTTTTGTTTCATTGGCCTGTTATGTTTTCTTTGGTTTCGTCTTATCTTTCATTCTTTAGCTGCGACGTAATGACACCTCAATTGCGTTTCTCAAAGGATTTTGATTCTTTCACGGTGGAACGGGATCATTTGGACGTAGTCTATGGCGAAAAGACTTTTCGTCTTGCTTACCCGATCAACGGAGAAAGGAAATTCTCGGTCGAGGCTTGGGGCAACACGAAGATCCTGTTGCCGGAAATGTTGCTTGAGGTCTCTTTTTTATTTCATTATTTCATAATTCAATTTCTATAAGGGGTAGATAATTTATTTGATACTGGACATAATATCATACTAGAATAACAATTATGCTTAAGCCAAAATCTTTTCATGATCTAGTTTTGAATAAAGATATTCGAGAAATAATCATCATTATAAACTTTTAGTGCTACAATTAAGATATTTCTCATGGAATATCGAAATGTCCAGGCTGGACGGAAGATGTGCTGGGGTCGATTTAAGGAGAAACCTGCGCACATTGCTGGCTATCAAAAGGTTCAGTTTTCAATTTTTTTACGATTGGAAAGTTTTCAGCTTGGGCTTATTTAATTGCTAAGGGGAGATTTTTAGGTATGAATTTTTACGAGAATTCAAGAAACCAATTTTAGGTAATGTGTTGATGAGGCCAATTTATCGGGCAACACGTCATGTGGTTTTAATGGGAGGATGAAATTGACGAGGAAATCGATGACTTTAACATGGATCCAAACCTGTTATTCTTTATTTCGGATTATCGATTTTTGAAAAATTAGCCCCCTTTTGCTAGTTTCAAAATATTTTCAGGCACCTTATTCAACAGTAATTTGGTCTTTTACGGCTATTTGATATTCTTCAGATTTAATAATTCGGGGCTTTTCAGACTCAAAACATTCCGAGAACCTATAAAGTGCGCATTTTTTATTTCTTCCTTAGGATGAATCGGGATCGTCCAATCTCTTGATGTTTGTCGAAGATAAGGTCCTCCTCCGGCTTTCTTCCTTCCTGACGGCAGTGCCGGATATTTCGAGATCACTCAAACTCCAGGCGACACCCACTATCGATTCGCCTATAGGCCGGGTGGAATCGCAAGTATGAATTAAACCCGAAAGATTTCGGCCGCTGAGCAACGGGAAGAGCAACTTATCTCAGGCATAATGTAATGTTACAGGTCAGGCTTTTTCTTCTTGATTGGAGTTATTCTGAATTGATGGGATCTGATTTAAATTAAAGCTTGGATTGTCCACCTAACCCAAAAAACGAGTCTCCGGGTGGTTTGAGCTGCGTGTTCGAAGACGCGTGGTGGTTCCTGGCCTGTTTGTGGGTCTCATGTCGGGAGTCGATGTGTTCGTGGATTTGGGCGCATGGTCGCCATAAGCTTGATGCATGGGCCTTGTCCAGAATAATTTTACGACACCTAATCCAAGGTTTTTTAGTTTGACCTTTTGATTTAAGGTTTAAGGAAAAAGCTAGGATATTCATTTCGAAAAAGTTAGATTTTGTCATGGCCTCAGCTCCATCATTCTTCATTCATCATCATTCAGAAAATACTAACACAAAAAAGTTGCTTTGAAACATTAACGTATTTCAATCAATGTTTGTTCCAAATCAATTTAAACTGTTCACCTGGAATAAAAGCTTATATTTGTTATCTAGGCCGTCAAAGAAGTAGGGATGGGCCAGGAATTTTTTTCAAAATTTCAATAGAGACTATTCAGATGGCATTTAGGACTTTTAAGGGGTATAGTGGTATATAAGAAGACTATTGGCATTTGCCTGAACCCAGAAAAAGGCGTTTGGCTGATTACGGATTGTGACGTTGGTTACATGCGCAGCCGGGAAAGTTCTCCATTGCTATGAAGAAGTTAAATTCCTTTTCTTTTTCTTGGCAAGTTATGGTACTGGATAGGTTATGGGAATGCCTCCCAAAAGCAAAAGCAAAAGAAGGAGGTCTGGGGTCTGATCCGTTCTCCGGAAATCTACTTTTTCTTGTCAATCTTCCAAGAAAGCAACCAACTTAGTATTTTCTGAACCGGGTACTAGATTAATGAAACAAATATTAGTAATAGGTTATCCCATAAAAATCGAGAAATTTTTGTTTTGATCAATGCTTTCGTCACAACACTACGTTTTGTATTTTTCTTTTTCTTTTCATGCTAAAACTTTTCTGCATTAACATTCATTTTTTTGGGAATCGACACGAAAAAGAGAGTTGTAGTCGACTAATGAAGCCAACTCGATTTTTGTTTTGACCAATGCTCGCTCACAACACAACGTTTTGAATTTATCTTATCTTAAACTTCTTCTTTCTTGCACTAAAATCATTTTGAAAGAAGCCAACTCGAGAAGAAACCACGCTCAACTGCTCCAACGATTTTCAAGAGGAATTCAGTATTAAAGCAGCACGAGAAATCAATGAATTTCAAATATAAATATAATCGTTGGAACAAGTACTGCACAGAAAATGGTTTCATAAATTCAAGATGGGTAACACGACGATCAAACGGAAGAGGGGAAGCGTAATGACCCTTTCGAAAGTCAATTGACTGATTCTGAGGCGCTGACTCTGGCGAAATCCTGATGGATCAACCCGAAAATGGGCGGAACGTTGGCTGTGGACAAATGACTGTGTGGCAATGGCTGCGAAAAGCAGGGAAAATTTGAAGACAAGAACAACAAACTCATGGGAAATGTCGGAAACAATCCAAGCCAAAAGAAAGCAGACATGCCACCACTTGTGGAGCGAATATCGGCATGGTCGGCTTCCTCTTTCAAACATAACTCAGGATCAAACGTGCGTTTTCTACGATGGTCGAGTGTTACAACGGCAGTGGTTGAAGAAAGGTGGCGGGGTAAAATGATCAAAAAACGGAACACCTACGGAAAGAGGCGAATCTTGTGTATCTAGTGGTGTTCGACAGGCGTCCTTTCTTGTGAAACTTCGAAACCCTGGCAAATTTCAACACCGATATTTATCTATATCAAAGGAAAATAACAAACAAAGAGTCGGAAGGTTGCTGTATGAAAACAAATGGAACGGCCCCGTTTTCGTTCTTCAGGATGGCGCAAGCTCCCACAAATCAAAAAGATCGATCGATTTTGTGAAGGACAACCAAGGATTGTTACGTGGTAAAAAGTTCAAGGATGAGAGCGAACTCTCGAGGATGGTTTGGACGACTATTTTCGCTCTCGCCCCTTAGGTTTTACGAACGAGTTTCACAAAT
>CAUEEP010000502.1:0-108790 GCA_958450365.1 Mesorhabditis belari | reverse complement strand
TCATCCTCATTAGTATCCTAGGAAATTTTCAACCCCCTGAAAAAGTTTGAAACCCTGTTTTTTTTCCAGAAAATATGAAAAATTATATTTTTTTATCAAGATGATAAATTTATAGTGACTTTTACAGAACTAAGCATTTGTTATTAGCTTTTGAAGAAAACAGTTCTATTTTTGGATATTTCATTCAGTTTAATTACCTACTATATAAACACGATAAACAACTCTAGATATTCAACTCTAGGTAATCAACTCTAGGTAATCAGCTCTAGATATTCAACTCTAGATATTCAACTCTAGGTAATCAACTCTAGATAATCAACACAAGATAATCAACTCTAGTTAATCAACTCTAGATAATCAACTCTAGATAATCAACTCTAGATAATCAACACAAGATAATCAACTCTAGTTAATCAACTCCAGATAATCAACTCTAGATAATCAACTCTAGTTAATCAACTCTAGATAATCAACTCTAGATATTCAACTCTAGATAATCAACTCTAGTTAATCAACTCCAGATAATCAACACAAAACTTTTTCATCGTCATTTTTACTTTTTAAAAAAATTGAATTCCTTTAGTACTTTGTGAAAAACCGAAGGATAAAACTGATATTATTAAAAAATTTTGAAACTTCGAAATTTTTCCTAAATCTATTGTTTTCAAACAAGAACTAAAACGGCTTGTTTTCCACAAATTTCTTCAAATTTTGTTATTCTCTAGTTTTTGTTTTTTTTTGACAGAGGAAAGAGTCGCAATTTCTTTTATTTCCCACCAATCAGACATAAACATTTCCCTCATTGGGAAAAGTTTCGGGAAATTTAAGAAAAGTGATAGTGGTTTTATTTTAAATACTTTTTAAATACTTTTTCAATACTTTTTAAATACTTTTTCAATAATTTTTAATTTTATACATGTAAAGTATTAACCTTAATTCACTATTTAATGTAATTTTAATTATTTGACCTGTACGAATTTCCTTGTTTCAACTTATTTAACATAATCGATGGCAAAGAGAAAGTAATTCCAGAAAAAAAAATTCCCCATCATCTTTCCCTTTATCTTTATCTTGTGCGAGCCTTTATCCTTTATCAGTCTTTAGTAGGATTTGGAATGAGCTCCCGTCTGGTGTCTTCTCGTCTGTAGGAAAATTGAAAGTATCTGTATCTGTAAACGAATTAGATCTTTTTGCCATGTCAAATCTGCCCTATATTTAATCTTTTTGTACCTTTGTCTAACTGTAGTCTTACTGTGCCATTTTTAGTTTTCTTTCTTTTTTTTGTGAAAGTATTGTAGCAATATGTTAGATGCGGTTATGTTTATCTGATTCGCTTCTATTCGCCTCCTGAATAAAGCAAATATATATATATTTGTTACGTCCGAATCCGACCAGAGTGAGTGTGGTCGGATTAGTCGTCCGAAACCGACCACAAGATAATCAATGACCGGATTCGACGTCCGGATCAGATCCTGACGTCCGGATCGGATCTGGACGTAACATATATATAATCAATCAATCAAAATCAAATCATTTTTGCTAATCAATGAACACATTGATCTCTTCTAAAGAACTAAAAATATCAAGTTTCAAAGTTAGACTTTATAAAACACATTAAACCATTCTAATGATATTATGATGTATAATGCTTTACAAAATTTGCTACTTTGTTTTGATTTTGATTCTATTCGCCCCCTGAATAAAGCATATATATGTTACGTCCGAATCTGAGGAGACGTCCACCTCCGATCCGGACGTCCGAATCTGAGGGGATTCATTCTCCTCCGAAACGGACGTCCAACTCAGAGATGGACGTCCGACTCAGAGATGGACGTCCGTTTCGGAGGAGAATGATCATTCTTCTCGGAATCGGACGTCCGATCTTGAGAACAAATAGTTTAAATGCAAAATCCAATGTTTTGAACAAAAACACATGTATTCAGGCTCAAATTTTCCTTTTTCTTTCAAACTCAAAGGTAAAATTGATGTGATTGTGCTTTTTCAAGTTCTACTAAAGTGCCGTTAACCTTTATAACAAACATAACATAACAAACATAACATAACAAACAAAAAACAACAACGAAAATTAATAGTTGCATAGACCATTGACATTAAAAATAAAATTGAAACAAAAAAGAGACAATAATTACTTGTTAGTACAGCTTTTCGAATGGTGGCATCTCGAATTGCAAATTGCCAAACCGTACATATTACCAAATTATTTGTGAAGAAAAAAAAGTAAATTGAGAGAATTTCCATTTTAACTTCCTTTTTCATTTGTTTTGTTCAAAACATTGGATTTTGCATTTAAACTATTTGTTCTCAAGATCGGACGTCCGATTCCGAGAAGAATGATCATTCTCCTCCGAAACGGACGTCCATCTCTGAGTCGGACGTCCATCTCTGAGTCGGACGTCCGTTTCAGAGGAGAATGAATCTCCTCAGATTCGGACGTCCGGATCGGAGATGGACGTCTCCTCAGATTCGGACGTAACATATATATATATATAAAAGTGCTGAGCTGAGTCAAAATTTTCTCTTTAACATGATAAAGATTGAAAATTGACAATTTTCCCATTAAATTCTTTTGTCATTTTGTCCTATCAATTAGCTTTTTGGGTTAAACTGTCCTGAGAAATCAGGAAAGAAGAACTTAACTTCAAAAGAAAAAACATACCGTAAATACTGTAATAGTACCCCACTTCCCATAATGACGGTGCAGAGCATTGGGTAGTCTAGCTTTGGACGCGTTTTTCTCGACACTGATTTATGTTATAATGCGCGTTTAGGTAGCAAAAAATAACTGAAATTCAGGGCTATTATTTGATACCTACTTGATACCTGTAGCATAAACCAGTGTCGAGAAAAACGCGTCCAAAGCTAGACTACTGCAACGCTGCGCCGTCACTATGGGGTGGGGTACCAGTATTTACGGCAACTGTTCAAAGCTAGCATAAAGAAAACCGTCCCCTAGTAGCTTCGTTTCAAACGATATTAACTATTTTTTTCGTCGATCAAGTTGCATTTCTTGTCCTTGAATCATCTATCAGTGATTCCATCAAGCACAAATGTCACTTTTGATTCATTTGATTTGATTCATTCGGGACATTTGATTAGTGGAAAAGTCTGTTGCCGGCATTTGCAAAGTGAAAAGCCGCGATTTCCCTTATTTTATGGGAAAGTCTCAATTTCATTTTTCTCATTTGTTATCTATCACAATTGGCTATCTTTCCAAGGGAAATTATTGAGTTTAAAACTCAGTTTGAAGCTTGAGTTAAGCTAGTTTTTAAAAGCTAGTTTTTTTATTCGTTACAGGCCATTACTTTCACTCTTCGACTTTTTAAATTGCTAGGTTTGGTTTGAGCAACTTTTTTAAACGCCCAAATAAAACCAAAACCTTATCAGAATTCTACCTTACCAGAAGTAAGTCATAAACTTTGAAATCTCTATTTTCACATTTTCAAGATGCGAATGTTGATCGGATCGGATTGAATCGTTTAGCTGGCGTGCTGGGTTAGGAGAACTGCTCTTGAAAGTTCTTTTAGAGTTCCAGTACCAAGTTGAATCAGTTCTACAGGCGCTGAGGAATTGAAAAATAAAATTGTGAAGTAAAATCGCGTGGCTTTAGGATTTGACAAATGCTAAAGAATAGTGAAACGTAAGGAATTTGATTGACTAGTGAATGATTTCGCGAAATGAGTTGTCTAAGTTGAAACTTTAATTTTCCAAATGAATAATTAACTTCGAAACCAAATTTGAAATTTAAATTTGAATAATTAGTGATTGATTTTTTGAATTCAATTATCTAAGTTTCAATTTTTCAAATCAATAAGCAGCTTTAGAGCTAATAAATTTGATTAACTGGTAAGTGATTTTTCGGGTTTAATACCCTAAATTGAAACTACAATTTTTGAAGTGGAATACCCTAAATTGAAACGTCAATTTTTCGGGTTAAGTACCCTAAATTGAAACTTCAATTTTTCGAATTAATTTCCCTAAATTGAAACGTCAATTTTTCGGGTTAAGTACCCTAAATTGAAACTTCAATTTTTTGAATTAATTTCCATAAATTGAAACCTCAATTTTTTCGGGTTAAGTACCCTAAATTGAAACGTCAATTTTTCGGGTTAAGTACCCTAAATTGAAACTTCAATTTTTCGAATTAATTTCTCTGAATTGAAACTTCAATTTCAAAACTTCCAACTCAATCTCCAACTTTGGTCTAATTAAACAGCAGGTCCAAATAGCGTTAATAATGACTAATGGATACCTGGAGGGGATTGGAGTGAGGATTGAATACGTAATCTTTCAACGAAAAGGGGAAAGAAATGGAAAAGGGGAAAAGAAAGAGAAAAGAAAGAGAAAAGAAAGAAAAGACGAGGAGAAAACGAAGAGAAATTCTCTCTTTTCTGTAAAGGATTAGTGCATATGTATGGCTTTTTTTCGCCTTTTTCTCTATGTTTCCAATATTTCCCTTTTGTAAGAAAAGACGCGCCCTGCTGGGATACAGGCTCTTTTCCGCGATTGTATTGAGCTGAAAAAGAAACATGCAAATTTCGTGTCTTCATGTTCAATTCATTTCGATTTCTTCAGTTCGATTTCTTTTCAATTTTTTGAGGAAACTATATGCTATTTTTTTTCTTTTTATTATTAGATTACTAATGTTTTTCTTGAGGCAAATTTTGGAACTCAATTGTTGGTAGTTGTAGTTCTTTTTTGTGTGCCAATTCTACCAACTTTGTGTGTCAAATCTGCCAATGAAATCAATTTGGCCAACGGAGACTCAAAAAACTCAAAACACTTTTCGATTGTCAACGAATTTCGAATTCTTACCTCTCTAAATTTGGTTCCTTATCTCTACAAATCTGGCTCCTTATCTCTCTAAATTTGGTTCCTTATCTCTCTAACTTCGATTCTTTATCTGGCTAAATTTGGTTCTTTATCTGGCTAAATTTGGTTCTTTATCTGGCTAAATTTGGTTCTTTATCTGGCTAAATTTGGTTCTTTATCTGGCTAAATTTGGTTCCTTATCTCTACAAATCTGGTTCCTTATCTCTACAAATCTGGTTCCTTATCTCTCTAAATTTCGTTCCTTATCTCTCTAAATTTGGTTCCTTAGTTCCTTGGTTCTACAAATCTGGCTCCTTATCTCTCTAAACTTAGTTTTTCTCTAAACTAATTTCTTTTCTTAGAACTAAAATGAAAGTCGATTTATTAAAGTTAGGAAACGAAAATTGATGTTAGTAGACTTGAAACAAAGAATTTTTCATTTTTGTCTCAATTTAATTCTGGTAAAGAAATGATGATTTGTCATGATTGTAAACAAAAATTTTCACAAATTTTATCTAAATTTTGATTTACTTTCTTTTTTCTTATTCACTTTCATTATTCATTTTCTTTTTTTCTATGCCAATTGTGCTAATTTTTGTGTGTCAAATCTGCCAATTTTTGCCAATGAAGACTCAAAAATCTGATAGTAACCTTGATTTTCTAATACCGCATATATGAAATCCCATTTTTATTGCGCAAACTAATATCAGGGTCGATATCAGGGTTTCTATCGTTGGAAATTTATGAAAATGTCGAAATCCGCATTTCTTATGCATGTACCTAATAGTTTCATAATAGCAAATCATTCGATACTAATAGCAAAATCATCAAAAGCAATCATCAGCTTTTTAGGCAGCAAACCATTACATTGTAAGCCAAAGAACACCTTTTTAAATGAGGAAAATTGAAACACAGTTTTTCTTTCAATTGTTTTTTCAAAATTAAACGCTTTTTTGACAAATTTCTAACGTAAAATACATGTTTCAATTTTTTTTCTGCTACTCTTCTAGACTAATCATTCTCATTTCTAGATCCCTATTACAACCTTTGAGGCTTGAGTGGGCGAAAATAGCTTTATTAGGTTCAAATTGCTCTCGCAAATTGCCAAATTGTGACACTTATGGCTTCTTTTTCTTTTCTTCACTACTACTGAAAAGTGAAAATCGAGAAGGTAGTTGAAAAAAAACAGGGAAAGTTCAATTAGTTTCTTTTAGAATTGTACAGAGAAAGTTTATGCTTTAAAATAGGTTTTAAATAGGTAAAGAATATTGCAAAAAGGAATTCTAGATTCTTATTACAACTTTTTAGGCTTGAGTGGGTAAATAGCTTTATTAGGTTTATTAGGTTTATTAGGTTATTAGGTTATTAGGTTTACTAGGTTTATTAGGTTTATTAGGTTTATTAGGTTTATTAGGTTTATTAGGTTTACTAGGTTTACTAGGTTTACTAGGTTTACTAGGCTTATTAGGTTTATTGAGTTTATTAGGTTTATTGGGTTTATTAGGCTGATTTTACTATCTAATGATTTGCTATTATGAAACTGTATGAAAAAGTAAAAAGGTTTTTTTGCTAGCATCAACCAGAAATGAAGGTCAAAACGATCAGCATTTCTGGTCGATGAAAGCTGATGTTTTTTTTTGAACAAATTTAGAGAAATATTACCGATAACTCGCAAAATTTGAGTACTTTTATGCAAATTGAGTAGTTTTTTGCAAATTGAATCTATATGTTTCAAATTTTCGTTAATTTCTTTTCAATCTTCAAATCCAATCCAATTTATTTGCTTGATATGAAATAATTGCAAATGAAATGACAATTTTTACTTTTATTCAATGCACAATCATTTGATCAGTACATCAAAAGTACATCAGTACATCAAAAGTACATCAGTACATTTCTATTCATTCAAAAACAATTCACCAATCATTGAGAGAACTTTTTACTACTAGCTTACACGGTTTGAGTTTTGATTTATCTATGATAAACGAGACACAACAATTGCCTGCATTCTGCAACAATTGCCTGCATTTAATGGACTGTTTGGATTCATTTTTCAATAACTGAGACTTGAATTATGAGAATGAAGTCTAAAAACTTGAAACCGAAACTTTAAGCTAAGCTAAGCTAAACTAGCTAGCTAAGTTAAGCTAAACTAGCTAGCTAAGCTAAGCGAAGCTAAGCTAAGTTAAGCTTAAGCAGTGGCAGTAAAGCCAGCGCAGATCCTGAAAACTGCTTTTTAACATTGTTACAATATTCCATTAAATATCCCAATTCCCTTTGATCCAAGGAAGTGAACGTTTCCCCTATGCCTTTCCATTCTTTTCCATTCCATTCTTTTCCATTCCCTTCTTTCTTTCTTTCTTTCTTTCTTTCTTTCTTTCTCATCTAATGCATTTCCCTAGGCTCATTACCTGTTCCCCCTTATTTCCTTTCCTTTCCATTCATCCACTCTTTCACCTTTTCAATGCTTTGTCTTCACCAAGCAAAACTCAAGGTCACCCAGAGCCAGAGTCATGTCAGCCGTATCGTTTCGGAAACTGCTTTTGAAAAATCTCGTTTCAGGTGTAAAAAAAACTCATTTGAAAGCTGTTCTGTTCATAAACAGAATAGCTTTCAAGCTGTTCTGTTTAGATTTCTTTTTAAAATCCTATTTAACTAGGCATTCAAGTAAATTCTTAATTATTTTCTAAATAAGAATTCAATGTTTCAAAATAAGGAGTGTTCAAATTAATGGTTTCAAATTAATTTGATGTAGATTTGGAATTGGGCAGGGCAGGCAATTCTGGGCAGGAGCCACTCGACTTTTTATTTCATTCAACACTTCTTTATCAAATCTACTTTTTATTAAACTTTTGCATTGAATTTGGTCTTCGATTTAACTTGATTTAACGTAACTTAATTTAATCTTCAACTTCATTAACGATGTGCTCGAAATCAATGAGTTTTTGGGAACACTTACTGTTCGTTTTCTTACTTACTTTACACTTACTTTTTCCTAATAGTATGACATGGCCAGAGGAGCGTCGTGTAGTCGTTTTCTAGCAATTTAAGCTCTTCAAATTTTCCATACAAAGTAACAATGTTGAAACACATTTTATTACAACAAAATTTCTTTTGTTCTGTCTTTTGATCACTAAGATAAGTAGAGCACTGAGATAAGTAGAGCACTGAGATAAGTAGAGCATTGCACGAGCATTACTCAAAGTATTAGTATCATTGCAACATCATATGTGTCATCTCTCACTTCACTCTTTCTTTTCCCCTTTTCAATCACCGATCTTAAGTGAGATTTACCATCTGCTCATTTCCCGGATTCTTTCTTTTTCGTTTACTTATCGAAAAGCAATTAAACAATGGGATTTGGGAAAAAATCACATCGATTTAGCAAAGTACCAAGTACCAAGTACTCGACTCGAAAATGGTACAAAGTACCAAGTACTTAAGTACCACTTTCACAAGTTTTAGCTCGATTTTAGCAAATAAAAACCTAATAAAGAACTTTGTAAAGTCAAAAAGGATTCAAAGAAGTTATTTAAAATCGTTATTCAAGATATGTTATTCAAAATTTTCTATCCATAACTACATTTATGAGTATACTCATGGTGTACAGGGTGAAAAGAGGCCTCTTCTCCCCTTTCCACCGGTAACCCGAGAACCCACAGCTGACATTCGGCTGCTTTTCCTTTCCAAATCCATCTCTTTCTTTCCTTTTTCTCTAAATCTCTCACGTATTTCTGAAATATTCGTCTTTTTATTCTTTTTGCTCTTTTTATTCTTTTTGTTCTTTTTGAATACGTTTCAATGGGTTTTGTCAGTACAACGAAGTGTTTCTTTGGCTTAGATTTAGTGCTCCTTTTAGGTCAATATTTTGGTCAATCTTGCTTTTAGATTTGGCCTAAAAACTTGCCTTTGGCTTGATCTAGAAATTTGACTCTTCTACCAAACCTTCTACCAACCCTGACTAGTACCAGAAAGCTATTTTAGAAAGCTATTTTATAAAAAAGCTTGAGATTTTTATTAATTGATCAATTAGATCAATTATCAATGATAAATGATAAAGAAAAATGTTAAGCCAGCAAGCAAGCAGCAAGCAAGCAATCTAGCAAGCCAGCAAGCCAGCAAGCAAGCAAGTAGGCTAGCAAGCAAGTAAGCCAGCAAGCAAGCAAGCAATCTAGCAAGCAAGTAAGCCAGCAAGCAAGCAAGCAATCTAGCAAGCAAGTAAGCCAGCAAGCAAGCTTCAAGCAAGCCTTATTTCTTTCAAGTAAACAATTACTTAAGTAAATTTGTATTGAAAGCTTTTACTCAAGCATATTCTAAACAAAATCGATTCACCAATTTGAAATATATAAAATATCTAACGCAAATCATTTTCATTTTCCTTTTCTATCACTCAAAAATATGTCCGATGCGCGAATTTATCCACGTCATCCTTCTGCATTGTTCATCTTTTCTTCGACATTGTCATCCTTGTATTTGTTAACGATTTACGCCAAAAATTCTAATCTATATCCCTCTAATCTATGTCCCTTATTCAATGCCTTTAGCACTAAACTCAATGCCAAATTGGAGGCAATTCTCCGCGTAACCAGCTTTGATAAACAACTCGAAAGTTATTAGATAAAGAATTTACATCAAAAATCAATCAATCAATCAATCAATCAAAATCTCATCCCCATCATCTCTCCCTTTATCATTCTTTTGCGAACCTTTATCCTTTATCAGTCTTTAGTAGGATTTGGAATGAGCTCCCATCTGGTATCTTCTCGTCTGTAGGAAAATTAAAAGTATCTGTAAACGAATTAGATCTTTTTGCCATGTCAAATCTGCCCTATATTTAATCTTTTTGTACCTGTGTCTAACTGCAGTCTTACTGTGCCATTTTTTAGTTTTCTTTCTTTTTTTTTGTGGAAGTATTGTAGCAATATGTTAGATGCGGTTATGTTTATCTGATTCGCTTCTATTCGCCCCCTGAATAAGCATATATATATATATATATATTACGTCCGAATCCGACCGAATGAGTGTGGTCGGATTAGTCGTCCGAAAACGACCACAAGATAATCAATGACCGGATTCGGCCGGATTCGGACGTCCGGATCGGATCCGGACGTAACATATATATAATCAATCAATCAAAATCAAATCATTTCTGCTAATCAATGAACTTCTAAAGAGCTTCTAAAGCTTCTAAAGTTCTTTAGAAGTTCTCTTCTAAGGAGCTAAAAATGTCATGTTTCAAAGTTAGTGTTTATAAATCACATTAAACCCTTTTAATGATATCATGATGTACAATGCTTTACAAAATTTGCTACTTTGTTTTGATTTGATTCTTTTCACACCTCGATTCTTTTGTTTACATCTTTCACATCTTTCTTCCCCCTTTCAAAGGCTTTTTGACACTTCGATCCTTTTACAAACATCATTCACAGTCTCACTCTAATATTTACTCGTATGGTGACCCAGAGAAATTTTGCAACCAAAAGCTTTCAACCACCACTTTTACTTTCTTTCGCTTCTGACTTTGAATTGTAAAAGTTGGTTTTCATTCAATCGGTTGTCAGTGTGTTGACAGTAGTTAATTGCCCCTTCCCCACCCTCCTTTCCATTCAGATATTCCCGGGCTGTGTGCCTAATTTGCATAATAACAAAGCATCCTCTGTAACCAGGGGACTCAATTCGAAATCCATCAAAAATTTTCCTCCTACAAATACTGAATATTTGATCAACTTTGTACAAGTGAACTTAAAGAAATGAGTAATTTCAAAAGGGAATCGGTGAAAGGGAATCGATTTTAAAGTTTGAGTTTCAAATTTTCGAAACGTTAGGTTTCAAAGGCTTTTCTAATAAAAGCTTAGAAAATTTCAAATTTTTTGAATCAAATTGAAGAACAAATTTCTGTATTTTTGCTAAAATTCAAGAAATAAAAGGAAAATGTTTAAAGTTTCAAAAGTTTCAAAGTTTAATTTTCAAAATTGGATTAATTAGAAGCTGTGCAATGAGTTTAATGTCTGGTTGCCTGTTTTTTTTACTTGAATTTCTCAATGGATTTCTTTGTTCTTTGTCTCAATGGAAATTATTAAATTGATCTTTTAAAAGTGTTCTTTTAAAAGTGATCTTTTTACAATCTTTCAATCACTTTTAACTTTCAAATCGATTTTATGAGTTTTATGAGTCTTTATAGTCTTTAAAGTCTTTATAGTCTTTATAATCTTTATAGTCTTTATGAGTTTATTCTTTTTATAAATTCTTTTATAGTCTTTATAGTCTTTATAGTCTTCTTTTATAGTCTTTACAGTATTCTTTTATAGTCTTTATAGTCTTTATAGTATTCTTTTATAGTCTTTACAGTATTCTTTTATAGTCTTTATAGTCTTTATAGTCTTTATAGTCTTTATAGTCTTTATGAGTTTATTCTTTTTATATATTTTTATAGTTTTATAGTCATTTTATGAGTCAAATCAGCTTTATTTATTTCAAATTGAATATTCAGATATCACAGTGAACGATCGCGATCCTCAAGACAACTTGAAGAGACAAAGAAATTCGATTTCTCAACGAAAGAGCCAAAATTCGAAGAGGAGAAGAACAATAACAGTGAGTTTTTTTTGGAAAACAATAGAAATCTATCGTATCTATCGTAGCTACAGTAAGCTACATTCATCTAATAAATCTAATACATCTATAGATGAATTAGGCTAGACTACAGTAGCCAAAGCTAGCTAGACGATTAGCTAGCTAGACGATTAGCTAGCTAGACGATTAGCTAGCTAGACGATTAGCTAGCTAGACGATTAGCTAGCTAGACGATTAGCTAGCTAGACGATTAGCTAGCTAGACGATTAGCTAGCTAGACGATTAGCTAGCTAGACGATTACTTCTTACAGTTAGGAGCTCTGTGCTCATTGAAATTGAGCTTTTGTGCTCATTGAAAACACGCAGCTTCTAGTAAACTGAATTCTCTTCATTTCCTATAGGTAATGAGTGAGTTTATCAAGAAGAATCAAGAATTCAGTGCACCAGAAGAAGTGTGTTTAGTCGTTTTTACCGTAACCTACTCAGAAAACAGAAAATTTGTCTAATAATCGAAAATCAATCATGCTTTTCCACTTCATCTAATATTTTCTGTGTTAATCAAATGTCCATTTCTAAATCCTAATCCATAATATTGATTTAAAAGAAGTAAAAACTTGTATGTTAAAGTTAAATATGAGATTTGGTCACTAACTACTACTATATACTAGATTTGGTTTAAAATTTGGTCCAAATTTGTCTCTTAATGAGCTTATTGAGCACTAGTAAGTCATAAAACCAAACGATGAGATATAAAAGACTCCAACAACAAATAAGATTTTTAAGATTGTCAATTAAGATTTTCAATTAAGATTATTTTATAAAAGCTGAAAAGAATATTGATTATTTTCTCTGAACTTTAGCCAAGGCAGCGCAAGTTTTCATCCCGCAACAGCCTGGCCATTCCACTTGGGGAGCGATCGCCGGCGAGTTAAAAAATCGACAAAAGATTGCGAAGGTTTGTTTGAGAAGTTCATGTTTCAAATTTTTTCAAATTCTTGATGCAAATCGTTGTTTAATGGAGGAATTGTACGGCTCTTCTAACGTATTTTGATTAAAATTTCCTTGTTTTTTCAGACTTTAGGAAGTTCTTTAAGAAGACTTTAAGAAGACTTTAAGAAGACTAAATTCATCGATAGATGTCTATAGAGTAATCTCTATCCAATTTTATAGCCAAACACTTTGAAACAAGCAACTTTTCAACAAAGCAACATCGTTGAAAAAGCTTACAGATCTTTTTCTCAGTTAATAGCCGATAAAGCAAGGAATTAAGCAAGCAAAATTTGAAACTAAATCCTTTAATTGTTTCAAAAAGCTTCTCTCAAAGGCATTTCAAAATATTGGGTTGATGAATTGAAAACTGCGGGACTTTGAACTAAAATTTATTCAACATAAAACGATCAATTCATTCCAAAGAATTTCCATTATTATTGACGACTTCTGCCCATTTTACAGGCAATTTGCGGATTCCTCTTTCGTGGTAGGATTTTGGTTTGTGTGTGAGACAAGTGTGAGACTCAAAAATGGAGGACTGGAGATGTCAGCTGTCAGCCCAGTTTGTGCACTCTCTTCAAAAGAAACCCATTTTGGTGTCAATACAAAAGTTGTAGAGAATCAAAAATTAGGCTTATAGCCAAATTTTCAAAAAGATACACTTAGTAGTTTCGCTTAAAATGCAAGTTTTGTGAAAATTCGTAAATTTCGCATTTCTTGAAAACCAGCTTTTGACTCGTTCTGAAAATTTGGATATAAGCTTGATTTTTGATTCTCTACAACTTTTCCATTGACACCAAAATGGGTTTCTTTTGAAGAAAGTGCTCAAACTGTCACATATGACAATAGCCCGCAGTTTTCAATTCACCAACCCAATACATATTCAATATATTACAAACAATTTGAAGCCCATAACTTTTTGTTCGTTCGTTAACTTCTCAAATTTCCTTTTTCTTTTACTTTCATTGAAACATGGTTTTTTTCGCCTAGTTGTCGATCGCTTTTGCGCAAAAATGATTGAAATGATCGACAATCGGCCTTTTTTTTTGCCGGTTCCCCATTTATCCGGTTCTTTTCCATTTTGATGGTGAAAAACACCCCGATGAGCACAATTTTCAAATCGAAATTTCTAATCTCTCAGTGATTTTATTCGTAATCTTTTGCTAAAACAAATCTAATCGAGCAATTCTTCAATAATTTAGCTAAATCGGTGTTTCAAAGCTAACCAAACTTGGCTAAACATTTCGTTTATTGATCTAAGTCAATTTGGATCTGATTCATTGTATTCTTGTCTAAAATTACCCATCATTGATTCCTGAATTGTGAATTATACTGGATGGCGAGCTCTTCTTTAAGACTATCACCAAATCCTTCGATTCCACGTCGATCAATTTGAAACTCGAGTTTTTCTATCGCAAAAACTCTTCCCAAAACCTCCATATTTCATTTCTAATTGCTGCCAAAAGCTCAAATTCAATTCAAATTCACTTTAAATGCTATTAATCTAAGTATTATACTTTAAATCAAATAAAATTCTCCTTAAAATGTACTATTTCGGCGATTGCCTTGACTCTTTCTACCACTCGACGCTTTCTTTATTGGTGCGCTGTGCGGTGATCCCGAAAGCTGTTGCGGCTATTGAAGTAATCTAATTTGACAATGGTTTTTTTGAACATTCAAATCAAGATACTAGTTATATGGACACAAAAAAGCTGTCAAAAAAAGGCTGTCTTACACATCAAGTCGATTGAATGGAGACAAAATTTGCATTTTGATTGATATTCTTTTGATCAACTTGACTTTCATCACTGAAAGTTGTTTTCAACCATTTTCAGAAGCCCTATTTAGTCCTATACTGTTTCTAGACACTTCAAAATACCTAGGAATTCGTCTTAGTGCTTTGGCACCACGACACAGATAGCCAACAACCAACACCACCAAGCAACCAACACCCTCGAGCCTGAATGAACAGGCTGAGAGGAGTCGCTACGTCGCTGAAGCCTTCTGAGTGCTTTAACTGCTTCAGCTTTAGTGCTTTGGCAAAAAAGGTTTTGACAGTGAGGGGATTCGAACCCGGGACAAACTGAGAGACAAACTGAGAGACGAGGATACTAACCACTACACCATCCAGCCACTTGGCGAGCCAAAGTAATTTGCTTCTATACCGCGGTGGCACCGTAACAAGGGCCCAAACTTGTAAAGCATTTTCCTCGAAAATTGAATGCTATGCAGGAAAACTGAAAAATCCTTTATCCTTTTTTTGTCATAAAAAAGTCTTCAAGTGTCTCAAAAGTCTCAAAAAAGACAAAAAAGTCTTTTTGAGACACGAGTTTCAAGTTAAGGCTTAATCAAAGTGCAAAACATATTTAAAGGGTTTTTTTATGACAATTTTCAACATATCTTTCAAACAGAAACCCCAGTCATTTTCTTTAAAATTTGAATCTGCCACCATGGTCGAGCTGCCGTCATGGCCGAGTGGTTAGGAGTCTTGTATCCCAGCCATGGCCGAGTTGTTAGGAGCCTTGTATCCCAGCCATGGCCGAGTTGTTAGGAGTCTTGTATCCCAGTCAGGACTAGTGGTTAGGAGTCTTGTATCCCAGCCATGGCCGAGTTGTTAGGAGTCTTGTATCCCAGTCAGGACTAGTGATTAGGAGTCTTGTATCCCGGCCAGGACCAGTGTTTAGGTGGTCTTGTATTCCAGTCGAATTTCAAGGTGACATTTCTGCCCTAGGTCCATACCACAAATCGATGTAAATCCCAAATTTCGAGCAGTTATCAGAGTCAGATTGATTCATCACCCAAAAAGTGTTAAAATAAAGAAAGCCAACTGACATGAGCCTTTTGAAAAGTATTTCTCAACAAAATCCCTTACTCATTCAACGACCAGAAAAGCATCAATTATATCTTTTTGCTTTATTTTAACCTTTTTTTTTATCATTCAAGATCTTTTTTATCACTTGATAAAGTTGATTAAGTTAAAAAATTTTTACAAAAACCATTCAAAAACTTTTGGTTTTTGTCGAAAATCAAAGATTATCATCTTTTTTTTCATTTTTTTAAGTAAAATTAAGCAAAATTAAGTAAAATTAAGCAAAATAAAGCAAAATAAAGCAAAATTAATTGAAGTAAAGCAAGTTTTTAAATAGAAAATTCAAGTTTTAGGCTCATTTAACCGATTTTTTTTTGATGCAAGAGCTTTTTTTTGCGTTTTTTGTCCATTTAACCGACTTGATTCACTCTTTTTTCTGTTCATTTAACCGAAATTTACCAAAATAAATCAAAAACCGAGTTTTAAGACGTTTAAATACCGTAAGATCCACTGTAAGCATTATTGAAGCCATTGGGATTTTATGGAAAGGGTGACCGCTTAATTTGCGACACGAGACGGTAAACTGTGTGCTAGAGGCGGTAAACTTTGTGCTAGAGGCGGTAAACTGTTTGCTAGAGACGGTAAACTGTGTGCTAGAGACGGTAAACTGTGTGCTAGAGGCGGTAAACTGTGTGCTAGAGATGGTAAACTGTGTGCTAGAGACGGTAAACTGTGTGCTAGAGACGATAAACTAGAGACGTCTCTTAACTAGAGACAATTACAGTTGTGCAGTTAAATCATTTCCTGAAACGTGGCGAGTTTTTCGATATTTCAAATCAAAGCCTGGCTTTAAGTTGTAAAGAAAATGTTTAAAGCTTTAAAGCTTATCAAAGGCTCTGAAAAGCTTCATAACTTATCAAAGGCTCTTTTTCATAAGACCTAATTTGAAACATGATTTTTCCAATTCTACAGTTAATCCAATAAATCTAGAAAATGAGACAAATAGTAAACTGATATGCTATTTGATTGAATACAATATTATTGAATACAATATAAATTTCTTTTTAAGCTTGGTTTTAAGATAATTTTATGCTATTTTATGCAAGCTTTATATAATTCAGGTTCGTCCTACTCCACACATTCGACTCGGCATCACCAAAGCAAATCCATCGACAACAAGTGGAATGGCGGTGAAAGAAGAAAGCGCTTCTCCTCACGCAAAAGCCCATTCCGATTACGCGCAATTGGGCGATTTCCATTTGTGCTCACCAAATTCCACAGCTCCGAACTCGAGCACTTCAAGTGAGTCTAGGAAATTCGAGAGAAAGAAAGACAAATACTCCTGAAAAGTAGTACTCTTTTAAAAGTAGAGTAACTAATTTAAATGATTATAAATCTATAAATCAAATTCTGACTTTAAATCGCCGTGCATAACTACATTTCGGTACTTGTCGGTACTTGTCGAAAGTTCGGTACTTGCCGGGTATAAATCCACAAAGACTCATCTCGGCTAAGCATCCCCATCCGAGTCTTTTCGGTTATCGATTTTCGTTCAACTGATCGACTGATCTAGAGACTGATCACTTCAGCACTCTACTTGATTGAACCCATCAGCTCTTGTCAGCTCTTGTCAGCTCTTGTCAGCCCTTGTCAGCTCTTGCTTAACCTCCTTGCTGAGTTGAGTCTCTGTGGATGTAGAGCCAACAAGTACCAAGGCAACTATGATGTACGATAGAAAAATGTACAAGAGCATCTTTTAGAAAACAGTATCCGTCTACAGTAGATTACAGGATCCTTACTTCAAGCCTAGATTTACCCTTTTTATACTATTATCTTGTATCTTTCTTATAGTAAGAGTTATCGTAACCCATTCAAAAGTCTGTTTTTTTCAAAATTTTAAGTATCATAACTAAAGGCAACGGTACTTGTCGGTTATAAATTCACAAAGTCTCATCTCGGTTAAGCATCCCCATCCGAGTCTTTTCGGTTATCGATTTTCGTTCAACTGATCGACTGATCACTTCAGACGAGCGCTCTACTTCATTGAACATAATCACAAGTCACAAGTTGTCAGCTTACTTAACCTTCTTGCTGAGTTGAGTCTCTGTGGATGTATAACCGACAAGTACCGAAAGTCCGATAATGTCTCAATTTGAAACAGTGATTTTTCAAAGCTACATTACATCAAAGCTACATTACATCAAAGCTATATTACATCAAAGCTATATTACATCAAAGCTATATTACATCAAAGCTACATTAACCTATTGAAAAGTTTGCTAAACGTAGAACAAATAGAAATTGCTAAAGATTTCTGATAATATTATGCTTTCAATAAGCGTCAAAAAAGATAATTTTCAAGATTCAAGCTTTATTTTCAAGATAAAGCTTTACAAAAATGTTCAAAAGTCATTTGCAAGAATGATTAGGTTATCTAATGAAGAAAAAACCGTATTTTATTTGATGGCTTGAGCTTTATTCAATTAGAAAATGAATTTGAGTGAAAGACTTAGTACTTAACCAAACAAATTTCGTTTCAAAATCATCGAAATTCATATTCATCCAAAAGGTACTAACTCACTTAAAAAGCTACTTATAATGAAAAAATTTGAAACATTGATTTTTTCATTGATTCAAAACTTTACTTAAACATGTTAATGAGCTTTTTTTAGATGAGATTAGAAGCTAGAGCAACTCTTAACCACTCAACACTCAAATAACTCTTAAATTTCAGGTTTATTATTCCCAAAAGACGAAGACGCCGTGTCAGTTGCGGGAACGGTTTTCAACGAGCCTTGGGACAGTAATGTTTGGGAGAATCTATTGGACTTGGCTCAGCACGGCGATCCGCGGCCGAATCGTTGGTTTTTTCTGAGGAAATTATCGAGAAATTGAATAGATTGCAATAGTTTTATTAGTATTTGATCATTACTGGAGGTTACAACCATTAGCTTGATCATTAGCTCGATCATTAGCTCGATCATTAGCTCGATCATTAGCTTGATCATTAGCTTGATAATTAGCTTGACCATTAACTCGATCAAATTCTACATAAATAATTTCAAACATTTCGTTACAATTCGCGAAGAAAATCAGCCACCTTTTATCAACAAAGTTACCGTAAACTGTAGAGTAAAAGACTTGTTAGCTTAAATATTCTTAAAATTATTTTAAGCACTTTAAACAGCACTTTGATTGCGAAGATGAGGTCAAAAAGTGGTTCAGAGACTTTTTTCACCCTTTTTCACAAACTTCTAAGACTTTTTAGAAGAAAAGGATCCGGAAACTGCCAGAAAAATAAGAAAAGTTTATCAAAAATAATCGATAATATTTAGATTAACTTACAGTAAATACTGTAATAGTACCCCACCCCCATAATGACGGCGCAGAGCGTTGCGTAGTCTAGCTTTGGACGCGTTTTTCTCGACACTGGTTTATGCTACAGGTATCAAGTAGGTATCAAATAATAGCCCTGAATTTCAGTTATTTTTTGCTACCTAAACGCGCATTATAGCATAAATCAGTGTCGAGAAAAACGCGTCCAAAGCTAGACTACCCAATGCTCTGCACCGTCATTATGGGGGTGGGGTACTATTACAGTATTTATGGTAGGTTCCTGTTGTTCTTGAATCAAATTTTTGTTTTAAAGTGCATCATTTTCAACTTAACAACTCATATTTTAAGTCACATTTCAGGAATGAACGAAACAATCACTGAAGAGGAGGACACAAGCTCGGATCGAACCGGGGAAAGCAGTCAGATGCAGGATTCGGACGATGAAATGGTTTGGGAAAGATTGGAAAAGATTTTTGTAATTTATAAATATATAATAATCATTTTTATAGGTTAAATTTCTAAGTTATGTTCGTTCCTAGGTGTAAACGGATATGGAATAGAATTTGGGTTAATTTAAAGAGATCCTTGTGATATCCCGCCATCTCTAACACCCCGATAACCCAACTCAACCCCTCCAACGTATTAGAGGAGAATCCCAGTGAAATCGACCTGAACTGCAGTTGCATAGACCCGGAAGATATGTATCTTTATTTACAGTAGTACGATAAGACGAACAGATTACAAATGAGTGAAAGGGGGAGGGGGATTCGTAGTGAGAGCCTCACTTGTCCTCCTAGGCAATCCCAAGGGCCGCCCCTTCTCGGCGATGAAAGGGATAAGCACAGGGGAGAACACATTTACATAAGAATAGACAAATCATTCAATAATAACAATAGTAACTAAAATATCAGTTTGGCTCGGAGCTGACAGTTATCAGTTATAAATCGAAATTTTTACCTGTTTGAAATTTAGTGGAATCGATTAAAGTTTTCATATTGAAAGCTAGATTTCTTTTTTATAGATTACTAGATTTGAATACTTTGAAACATTTATTTTGCAATCAAAACAATTCACTGAACAATTCAGAGAGTTCAAAAAAAAATATTGTTTCAAAATGAGACGAGTGAAAAGATGGAATTGACTTTAGTTCACCTTGGCCTCAAGATTCTAAGTTTGATTCTAAAATTTGATTCTTTTAATTGTTTAATTGTTTTGATTGTTTGGAAAAATTTGATTCTTTATTGCTTTATCGCTTTGGATAATAACTAGCTTTTTTAAAACCTGGAAACCTTTTTAAAATGCTTTAAAAACTCTATTGAGCAATGATTGAAAAACCAATGTTTCAAAATGAATTGAGATAAAAAGGAGAAATGAAGTGCAATTTCCTTCTTTTCGTTTTTCTTTTTTCATTGAATACTTTGAAACATTTGTTTTGCAATCAAAGCAATTGACTTTAGTTCTGCTTGGGCTCAAGATTCTAAGTTTCATTCTAAAATTTGATTCTTCATTGCCTTATCGCTTTGGATAATAACTAGCTTTTCTAAAACCTAAAAACCTTTTTAAAATGCTTTAAAATCTCTATTGAGCAATGATTTAAAAACTAATGTTTCAAAATGAATTGAGATAAAAACGAGAAATGAAGTGTAATTTCCTTTGGTGGTCTTTTGATCTTTGAATACTTTGAAACATTTATTTTGCACTCAAAACAATTCAATGAACAATTCCATGTACAATTCCAACAATTCAAAGAAAACTATTGTTTCAAAATGAGAGGAGTTAAAAGATTTTTTTTCTTTGGTCATTCAATACTTTGAAACATTTATTTTTCGATCAAAGCAATTGACTTTAAGAACTTTAAGAAATTGACTTTAAGAGCTTGGGCTCAAGATTCTAAGTTTGATTGTAAAATTTGATTCTTTTAATTGTTTAATTCTTTTGATTGTTTGGAAAAATTTGATTCTTTATTGCTTTGGATAATCACTAGCTTTTTTAAAACCTAAAAACCTTTTTAAAATGCTTTAAAAACTCTATTGAGCAATGATTTAAAAACCAATGTTTCAAAATGAAATGAGATAAAAAGGAGAAATGAAGTGCAATCAAATCATTTTCTTTGTTAGTCATTGAATACTTTGAAACATTTATTTTGCAATCAAAACAATTCAATGAACAATTCCAAGAGTTCAAAAAAAAATAATGTTTCAAAATGAGACGAGTTAAAAGATTTTTTCCTTGGTCATTGAATACTTTGAAACATTTATTTTTCGATCAAAGCAATTGACTTTAGTTCTGCTTGGGCTCAAGATTCTAAGTTTCATTCTAAAATTTGATTCTTTATTGCCTTATTGCTTTGGATAATAACTAGCTTTTTAAAAACCTAAAAACCTTTTAAAAATGCTTCAAAACCTCTATTGAGCAATGATTTAAAAACCAATGTTTCAAAATGAAATGAGATAAAAAGGAGAAATGAAGTGCAATCAGGTCATTTTCTCGGTTGGTCATCAAATTCTTTGAAACATTTATTTTGCGATCAAAACAATTGAATGAATTCCAAGAGTTTAAAAACTTTACTTTTTAATATCAATAACTTTTAGGATCTTCCCCTATCAACGAGCTACTACAGCTCGTCCACACAACGCAAAATCCCTTCCGATCATGTGACGGTGAAAGCATGGGAGAAAGAGAACAGTCATTATAGGTTCGTGGATCGGCTTATTCAAGAATTTTTGTATTAAAAAGCGAACGGCTTAAAGAATATTAGACTTTTATTCTCTAAACATTAGCCATCTTAACATTGAAACATTGAAACTCAATTTTTAGCAATTTCGCGACGATCGACTCGAGACGCGAGGGCTCACAGAGGGGAACTTTGGGAAGAAATCGGATACCAAGCCCCGAACCGAGCATGCATTCGGTGAGAAAACATTTTGTTGTGAAAGTGGCGAGCATTTAGAACATTTAGATGTTTTCGAGCATTTAGAAACAGAAATTTACCATTTTACTTCAATTTTACGATTAGTTTGACGTAGAGTTCGGCAAACAAAACCAAAACCAAAACAGACCAAAACCAAAACCAAAACACCAAAACACCAAAACAAACCAAAACTCAATTTGCATATAAATTAACATGTAAATTTAAAATTGTAAAATGCAAATTAGCCTTTCACTTTTTCTCACTCCACAAAATCTCGCGGCCGAAAAAAGGACCAAAACACGACCTCGAAATTTCGAAATAAAAAAATAGCCTATGGGATAGATTTTTGGACGCTGATTTCAAATCTGCAAACAGATTTTCGCTAGCTCCTCCCAATCGCAAGATATTGGCGAGTTTTGGTTTGTTTTGGCTTTGGTTTTGGTTTTGGTTTTGGTTTTGGTCTGTTTTGGTTTGTTTTGGTTTTGGTCTGTTTTGGTTTTGGTTTGTTTTGGTTTTGGTTAAGTTTTGTTTTCCGAAGTCTAGTTTAACGACTATTTTACGATTTTCAGAAACCTTTAGTTTTCGAGAGAGAAATTCAACAAGAAACACTTAGAGAAAATTTATTTAGAGAAAAGCATAGGTTAATTGGTGAATTTGTGATTTTCCATAAGGAAATACGAAAAGAAACGAAAAGACTTTCTGGACAGTGTAACAATATAAGCACTTCAAGTAAAAAAAATACCTGAGCCGGCTTGTTTCTGGGTGAATGACGAAGCAGGGCAGCCTCATGACGTTGAAATTCAACAAGAAACACTTTTTATTTAGAGAAAAGCATAGGTTAATTGGTGAATTTGTTATTTTTTTTTAATGAAATTATGAAATTATGAAAAGAAACGAAAAAAAAGACTTTCTGTACAGCCTAATAAGTCCACAAAAGGCGTGTTTATGAAGGTAAATGCAGTTAAATGATAAATTACTATCATTCAATACAACCTACCGTAAATACTGTAATTGGACCCCACCCCTCTAATAGTACCCCACCGTAGAGGGGGGGGGGAATAATACCCCACCCCTCTAACAGTACCCCACCTCCACCTAACGCGTAACTACAAACAACTCTTTTAAAGCGGAAAATTTTCATGTATTTCCTTATTATGATTCAAAAAAGCTGAAATTTCTTTCAAAAGAAGCCATGGCTCGATGGAGTCGTTCTTGAGGCGTCACCAACTTTCTTTGAGGGCACCAACAACAACTTGTCAAAAGCTGCCGAGTCAAATTTGAGAAGGCCATCGTCGAGCACATTCTGAGGCTGAACAAGACAATCAAAGAAGGCGATTACAGGCACAGTGGTGTAAAATAGTGACCCACCCTCTAATAGTGCCCCACCCTCTAATAGTACCCCACCCTAGAGGGGAGGGAAAAAATAGTACCCCATGGGGTCCAATTACAGTATTTACGGTAATGCATTTGGATTATCTAAATGATCAATTATTATCATTCAATAAAGCCTAATGCATTTGGATTATCTTTCTAGATTGCAGGAATCGTATTTTCTCAAATAGTAGTGCAGCCGGCCCCAGCGAGCCGAGTTGATGACTATTTTCCAGTTGATGACTCGATTTCCAGAAACCAGAAAAACGCGCCTAACAGCTGGTTTTATTATAATTGAAACATTGAAATTGGAAACACTTTTTTCATTTCAACATTCATTGCAACAACACAGTGGAAACATTTTTCGTTGCACTCTCAATGTTTCAACATGTTTGGGATGTGTGATAGGAGCATTGAATTAACTAATAAACTAATTAACATACCGTAGATGTTTTTGAGGTTTTTGCTGCTTCTCCGCTAATGTGTGAACGAAAAATCTGAAAAAATTGTGAGAAAATGAGAAAACCTCGATCAGATCGTCCTCCATCAGAATTTGTTTTCATTTTTCAAAATGGTAATTTGGTTTTGAATGAAAATGTGAAAAATGGACTTTGGGATTGCCTTGGAGGACATTTACCGTATTCTCTCTAATAGTAGTTGCAATTGTAATGTAATTGCAATTGTAATATGATTTAAATTTACTATTTAAATGATCAGTACCTGTTTTTACATCTAATTTGCTCTAAATTCAAGAATTTCAAGTACCGTATTCTCTCTAATAGTAGTACGCACTACTATTTTTTCAATCCCCTCTCGGACCGCAATACTATTAGAGAGAATACTATTCGATAGTGCAATACTATTAGAGAGAATACGGTATTCACATTATTCATGTGAATAAATGTAAATTGATTTTCCAGTTACCCCGCGCCGTTTCCCGTTTCTCTGAGGCCTGCATGGGTAGTTTGGACGATTTGCCTACCCTTCAAAATCTCAATTCTTTCTCGCCGTTGATCTCGAGTCAACGAAAGAAGCCACAAACGGAAGAATTCGGAGCGATCACCATTCAGAAATATGTGGAAAAGTTAGTTGTTTGCAAATCTATTCTATGCAGATCCGAAAAAAATACTAGAGCTATTTTTTCTTTTGTTAAATTGATTCCAGTTGAAACGTGTTTCAACTACTCTTTTTAATGATCAAAAGATCTCTGTTCTTGCACTGAACTGTACTGAACAATCTATAATTCATAAAATTTCAGAATAATCCGTTTATCGGTTTATTCTGAAGTTTTGAATCAATGAGAATCAATCAATGAAAAAATCAATGTTTCAAATTTTTTCATTAGAAGTAGCTTTTCAAGTGAGTTAACGCTTTTTCGATGAATATGTGATGATTTTGAAATGAAATTTGTTTCGTTAAGTACTAGGTCTTTGACTCAAATTCATTTTCTAATTGAATAAAGCTCAAGCCATCAAATAAAATACGGTTTTTTCTTCATTAGATAACCCAATGCGTTTCTTGCGTTTCTCTAGCTTCTAAACTCATCTAGAAAACTCATTAACATGTTTAAGTGAAGTTTTCGATCAATGAAAAAATCAATGTTTCAAATTAACTTATTACAAGTAGCTTTTTAAGTCAGTTAATGCTTTTCGACCGCCGTCGCGTCTAAGTTGACTCTAAAACAAACACTCATATCTCGACACCAGTACGTTTGTTTCTGCACGCTTTGATATCAAATTAAAGTAGAGAAGATGGGTGATTTTTTGAGATATGATACATATTTTTAGCATTAAACAGCGTTTAGAAAAAAATGATTGAAAATTGTCAAAAAAAAGAGGCGATTTTTCATCAACCTCAAATCAACATCTCAAACAAACGCTCAGATCTTAGCACTTGTTCGTTTGTTTCTAGGCGTTTAGGTATCAAATTAAAGTAGAGGAAATGGGTGATTTTTTGAGATATAACACATCTCTTTAGCATTAACCAGCGCTTAGAAAAAGATGATTGAAAATTGTCAAAAAAAAAGCGATTTCAATTTGATACCCGTCAAATTGAAACACATTTTTTGAAACCAATTTCTCAAAGATTAAACCATTCTTGAATTCTGTACAAAACTACAAAAAAACTGTTGAAATAATTGGTAAATTTATCGTTATAGAGCTAAAATTAAAGAATAATACAAATAAAATTGTTTAATGATTGTTACTGGCTTTTTTTTGCTCGAATTTGAAACAAGCTTTTTGAAATCAAACTTTAAAATCGACAACATTCGAAAAATTCAATTTAAAGATCAAATATCTTTCGGTATCAAGAAATTTTTGAAAATTTAGACTAGCTGAAAGCAGTACAACGGTTTTTGGGGCCACAGTCCGACGTTTTATCGAGTGCACAGTCGAGGGAGAGGAGTGTGATCCAATGGTTTGTTTTTGGTGTTTTCAAGTTCTTGTTTTTAGGAAATTTTACAAAGTTAACCCATTTTGAGGCGTTATTAAAAACAGAGTTTCAACTTTAAAGTTAATCTATTTCTTTAAAGGCTTTTAATACCCTTTTTTGGGCTTTTGAAATCGATGCTATTTGGTACTTTTTGCTAACTTGAAATGGAAATGGCTCAGGCATTTTTAATGCTCAGGCTCAGGCATTTTTAAGGCTCAGGCTCAGGCTCAGGCATTTTTAAGGCTTAGGCTCAGGCATTTTTAATGCTCAGGCTCAGGCATTTTTAAGGCTCAGGCTCAGGCATTTTTAAGGCTTAAAAAGGTTTTTAAAAGCTATCTGTTAAAAGCCTTAAAGCTTTCAAAAAGCTTTTTTAGCTTAATCAATCGATTTTCTTGTAGGTTGTTGTTCGAAATGTTCGCCAATTCATTAACGGAATCAAGAACTACTTGGTGAAACATGGAGAAGGCGATTTGCATGAGGTGAACATTAAAAAGACAAGAGATAAAAATTAGCATAAAGCTGGTTTTCAAGCCATCAACTTTACAAGATTTTCAATCGATTTTAAAAGATTTTTTCCAGCTAATCACCATAGAAACATCTCGTCTGAACGCGAATCGAATCCTCAACATTGACGCTATTCTTGAAGCCGTTTTGCACAAGATTTTGCTGAGTAAGTAAATGAAAAAGAGAAATATAAACAAAAGAAACAAAAGAAACAAAGCTCTGACGAGATACCGTGTTTCAACGTGGCGAGGCCGTAGCCCGTCTGTCTGTCTGTTATTACTGCGTCAAATACATTTAATGGCCCTATTACGCTGCACTTTTTTTGTTTCATTCGCTTTATATGTGCTAACCCCTTAGACAAGGCTACCCATTTGGATCCCTGGTTATCCCAATCCCGAGGGGAGGGGGCCTAGGGGAACCAGTCTTGGGAACCAGTCTTGGGAGCCAGTCTTGGGAACCAGTCTTGGGAACCAGTCTTGGGAACCAGTCTTGGGAACCAGTTCACCATATGGGTGCGGTTACCTACAGCACTCGGTTCATGGAAGATCTCCCTGACTCAACTGCTGGATTCGAACCAGAGATTCGAACCAGAGATTCGAACCAGAGATTCGAACTAAACAAGCCGAATATGTCAATATTTCAAATATTGCAAGCACTGACTCTAATGTTAATTAGCAAACGGGCACCAGCTACCGTAACGCTTGTAAATATTTTTTAGTCGATTTTACGGTAATCTTTACGATTACATGCGAAACTACTGTAAAAAACTACTGTCGAAACTACTGCAAAATCTAGTTACAGTTTACGGTAGACAAAGGCTTAAAGTTTCGTTTTAGAGTGATTAATTAACAATATAAAAGCTTTCAAAAGTTCAAAGTTATAAAATCTTAGAGGCTAGACGGTTTCAGAGCATAATCTGTAATAAATTTAGAAGTTTTGTTTGTTTTTTGTTGGTTTCAAAGTCTTTCTTGTGTCGTTTTGTTGTCTCAAAGTTATTCAAAGTTCTATTAGATCTGTTAGATCTGTTAGCTTTTCTCAAAATAATTTTCAGACTCAATCAAAAATCCAATAAATGAATTGAATCAAAATTGATTGAATTTTGATTGTAAAAGAAGTCAAATTTATGAAAAGTTTACCCGATTTACTCGTTTACTCGTTTACTCGTTTACCCGTTTACTCGTTTACTGGTTTACCCGTTTACCAGTTTACCCGTTTACTGGTTTACCCGTTTACCCGTTTACTCGTTTACTCGTTTACCCATTTACTCGTAAGTTCCCCAAATCTGAATTCAATTTCAGGACCAGTGAAGCCACATTTGTACCATTTAATGGTAAAAGAGCAATCGAGAAGCGGAACACTCCAAGCTTTATCTACGAATCTCTCATTGGCAAAGGGAATGTCACTCAAAGAGCTCGGGTTTCGCAATCCTGAACAGGTTTGTCTTACAAAAAGTTGAGAATTTAATTCAGCTTTCAAATTTCATTACTCTTTTCAGCTCGCGCAGCCAAACGCGATGACAATGGAGCAGATTAAAGTGTGTCTACGGAAAATGCAACACCACTATTCACCATTGAAGAAATTCGAGAACTTATTGAGGTAAATAGTTAAATCGAAATCCTGTTTTTGACATATTTATCATTTAATTTGTTTACTTTTTATTCTTATAAACTTTTCTTGATAGGTTTTAAGTGATTTTATAAGTAGCTAGTGCAATTTAGTGTATAATTAGCGTAATTTTGTTTTGCCTTTTGCCTTTTGCAGATAAAGCATCACGAAAGTTAGTTGAAAATGTACAGAAAAGTTTAGTACCAAGAAATTTGCTATTAGCCAAAGCTGAATTTCGTCATTGATTTCTCTCAAAAGTCGCAATTGAGTTTTAAAAAACGAATATCCTAATATAGACTGAATACCGGAACCCAGCTAAACTTAACTGAATACCTTAAACTAGACTGATACCCCCAATCGAAACTGAATACCGGAACCCAGCTAATCTTAACTGAATACCTTAAACTAGACTGATAACCCTAATCGAAACTGAATACCGGAACCCAGCTAATCTTAACTGAATACCTTAATCAAGACTGATAACCCTAATCTAGACTAAATACCGTGATCCAGCCAATCTAGACTGAAAACGTAATTGAAACTAGAATTAGTTGAAGTAATTAGTTGCGTTAAAATTGTGTCTTACAAATGTTAAGGCTTTAAAAAACGAAACAAAATCGTATTTTTTATCTACTCTTTGTTTATTTATGATCTATTTAAGCGATTTAAGCGATTTAAGCGATTTAAGCGATTTAAGCGATTTCTATTTAAACATTTTGAAATTAGAGCAGTTTTTTTAGAGCAGTTTCTCTTGTGGCTCAACCGGATCGTTGGTCGTTGGATGAGGAGAATTCGGGAGGAGTGAACGGATCGGAAACTCTTCAAAGAACGCAATCGATTCACATTCCGAATGCAGATGGTATAGAAAGCAAAAGAAAAAAAAAGAATGGATTAGAGGGATTAGAGGGCTGCTTGATCAAGAAAAATACTCAAACTTGAAACTTTGACTTTCAAATTTTCGTTTCAAGTATTCAATTTGGAACTGTATCCGAACCATATTGGAACCATATTGGAACCGTATCTGACATAGATACGGTTCAGATACGGTTCCAATATGGTTCCAATATGGTTCCAATATGGTTCCAATATGGTTCCAATTTGGTTCCAATATGGTTTCTACAAATCGTTCCAATAAGGTTCAAATATGGCTCCAATATGGTTCCAATATGGTTCCAATTTGGTTCCAATATGGTTCCAATATTGTTTCTACAAATCGTTCCAATATGGTTCGAATATGGTTTCTACAAATCGTTTCAATAAGGTTCAAATATGGTTCCAATATGGTTCCAATTTGGTTCCAATATGGTTTCAATATTGTTTCTACAAATCGTTCCAATATGGATCCAATATGGTTCGGATACAATTCCAAATTTAATACTTGAAACGAAATCTTTTCAAATTTGAAACTCAAAGTTTTAATTTTGAGTATTTTTCTACATAAATATGACGTTTTTATCATAAGCGTTTCTTATAAACAAAAAACTAACAGAAAACAATAAAATATTCATTATTATCTATTAGCTTTCATCAATCAACATATACAGGGTGCGGCAGAATTATAGGTGCATGACATAAAGACGGAAAACGAACCTTCGCTCTTGATTTTGCACTCGAATTTATGTTTTTGTTGTTATTTTATGATTGAATTTGTATTTGTAAATTATAATTTTTTATAACTTTGAGTTTCAGGCTATGGTTCGCGCTTCCCCGCATCGACAATTGATCGTGGAACTTCATCGGAAGGGCGAATCGGCGACCGTGATCGGAAGAAAGTTGGGAGTGCATCGAAACGTTGTTAACCGAGCCATTCAACGCTACAACGAGTTGGGATCAATGTCTGATATGAGGTGTTCGTCCATCTGTGATGACGAAAGGCAACATCAAGAAGGTCAGGGATCGCCTGCGAAAGAAGCCCAATCAGTCCGCTCGAAGAATTGCCAAACATATGGGTGTATCCGATCGATCAATCCGTCGAATTATCAAGGACAAGCTCAAGTTCAAGCCCTACAAGAAGAACAAATCCGCTCTGCTTTCGGCAGACGCCAAATTGAAGAGAAAAGATCGATGTGAAAGCCTTCGTCTTCGTTTCAACGGAATCGACCACAGGAACATTTTGTTCACCGATGAGAAAATTTTTACGATTGAAGGAATTCTGAACAAGCAGAAAGATCGAGTTTGGTCGAAAACTCAACCAAATGTTACCGTCGGTCGCAGCGGCCACCCAGCTTCAGTCATGGTTTTTGGCGGTGTGACGGCTTCCGGCAAGACACCACTGATTTTTGTGCCACAAGGAGTCAAAGTTAATGCGAACACGTACTTGGATATGCTAAAGAAAGAACTTGTTCCCTGGGCTCAAAATCACTTCCAAAATCGCATCTGGACCTTCCAGCAAGATGGTGCTCCCGCTCACAAAGCCAAGATTGTTCAGGATTTCTGCAAAGCGACTTTTCCCGACTTCATTGCATTCAACGAGTGGCCCCCAAGCTCCCCAGACCTCAATCCATTGGATTTCTCGGTCTGGTCTGTTCTTGAAGCCGAGGCCTGTCAGAAGCCTCACAAAAACCTCGAAAGTTTGAAGAAATCTCTCTTGAAAGCCTGGGAGGGTCTGGACGCCGCCTACTTGGTCGCCACGGTCGACGCCTTTCCCAAGCGACTCAAGTCTTGCATCGACGCCAAAGGAGGAAGATTCGAATATGATCAATAAAAGTTGTTAATTTAAGTTCAATAAATATGTTAAAACTGTTTTTGTGGCAAATTTTTCGTTTTTTGGTCATATTCCAATGGAATTTCTCTGCACCTATAATTCTGCCGCACCCTGTATATTCATTTTAAAATCAATTTTTGGTAAAGGAACCCTGGATGGAAGTTGTTTGAATTGAACAAAAAGAGAAAGAAAAGCGGCCAAAATATTAGGTTTTTCGGATATAAACAAGCGTTGTTAAACTTATTGTTGTGTTGTTGTTGTTGAGAAGCTTTTAAAACATGTCTTTCTGTATTTAAAGGGCGTCATCTTGTGCATATTCGGAATCTTTTTAAAGCATTTGGGAATAATGTATTATCCGAAAGCCGATGCCGAGCCTGGTTCCAACGCTTTCGGAATGGTGATGAAAGTCTCGAAGATGGTGAACACTCTCGTCGATCTCAAGACCTCAAGACCTCAAGCGGTAGACAACGATATTTTGAGGGCTGCAATCAAATCGGATCAATGTCAAACGACGCGTGAACTTGCTCAACAGTTTCTATGTTCAAATTCTACTATTCATTAGCATCTCCATGCCATTGAAAAGGCGATTAGATACGGGGAAATAGCTTCCTCACGAGTTAAGCAGTGCAAACAAGGCTTCACGGGTCGCTATTACCGGAATCCTCAGCCGCCACGCTAAATATCATGGCTTTTTTGGTTCTCTCGTTACTGGAGATGAGAAGTGGATTCATTTCGATAATACTATTCGAAAACGGAAATGACTAGGACCAGGAGAACGGCCAAATCCGATCGTGAAACTGGACATTCATGGGGAAATGGCTTCCTCACGAGTTAAGCAGTGCAAACGCTCGTTTATATCCGAACAACCTAATAACTATTTCTATCATTAGTGCTAGTTTTTAAGAAATCATAGTCTGAAAAGCTAAAAAAGCTAAAAAAGCTAAAAAAGCTAAAAAAGCTAAAAAAGCTAAAAGAAAAGCGGTCAAACTAACTTTCAAATACGAATTACTTTTTCCTATAGTGAATAAAAAGCATTCAAATGTTAGATTTTAAAGTTTATATTTAAAATTTTCATCTCTTATTTCAGATCTCGTTCGCTGGTTTGTCTATATTCTTTCGAGAACGTCGACGGTTGGGTGTGAAGTGGAAGCGTGGTACATGTGGGAGCTTCTACCGCAACAAATGATCACACAGGGTTCGTTTTTTACCTTTAAAAGGCATCATTTCTCAAATTTCATCTGAAAAATAAGTTTTAAATTTGTTAGCTTTAAGGGAAATGCTCTTTGTCTAATCATCAAAAAAAAAAAACGATTTTTCCTTTATCAAAAAAAGTTTGTTGAACTTGTTGAAGTGAATTTGAGTGAGTGTGTTTTCTAATTCAGCGATTTGTTGAAATCATTTGAATGATTAGTTGGATTTTCGTTGAAAATTAGTGATTTTAGTTGAAAATGAGTGAATTTCGTTGAAAATTAGTGATTTCCTAGTCCAAACAAGTTACTGATTGACTCTTTTCGACAAAAATTCTTCTACCGACTAATCGATGACTAATGAATCGACTCGAAAGAGTTTTGAGAGAGTCCAATAGTCTTAAAGCCTTTAAATCTGTAGATGAGCTTGATGTTGAAGCTCTAGTGGACTCTTGACGCTATCTATATGCTACCCATTACATACATTATAACGTGTTGCTTTTCATCGGCCCTTTTCGTGTTTATGTGTATTAAATCTTAAATCTAGCGCACTTTATCTCAGGTCATGAATCAAGTACCTACACTACTGGACAATGAAATATCATATTTGAAAAACGATCGTCACTTTCGCGCGTCTGTAACTTCCTTGTCTTTACCGTATTTCTAAATATTAATATTACCATTGTGTAGCCCTTGAAAAGAGCTTTCAGAAAATGTATAACACTAATAGTTTAAATTCAAAGACAATAGAGTTACAGACGCGCGAAAGTGACGATCTTTTTTCAAATATGATATTTCATTGTCCAGTACTGTACGTCCGAATCTGAGGAGACGTCCATCTCCGATCCGGACGTCCGAATCTGAGGAGATTCATTCTCCTCTGAAACGGACGTCCGGATCGGAGATGGACGTCCGGATCGGAGATGGACGTCCGTTTCAGACGTCTCCTCAGATTCGGACGTAACATATATACAATTCCTCAATTCCAGGCGACGCCTCATTCTATTTGGGCGCTCTCTTCTCCGCAGTTCACATTCTCAAAAATGCGGACGCGATTCGGCGAATGTCCGACGATGCGAGCGTCAGAAGCACTTTGGTAAGCCGATTTTGAATTTCTGAACAAACGAAGTGATAAACTGGCCGGCGGGATTGAACCCTTGACCTTTTGACTAGCAAGGGAATGAGCCAAGCAAACACCAGTTGAATATAAGCATTTCAAATATCTATTCAGTTTTTGCTCAAATTGAAATCCTGATGAGAAAAATGCATTTAAAGTTTTGACGATTTTCGAATCGTCAAATCGTCTTCTAGTCAATAAGAGCGCGTTACACTCGAGCCAAAATAGAGCAGCGGTGGCCTAGAGGCTAGTGTGTCGGGTTATAAAACGCACGCCCTGTTTTGCGGTGGGTTCGAGTCCCGTCACCGACAGGCTTTCTTGCTTTTTTGGAAAAAAAGACGAATACCATTTTGTAAGGGATAGGGCTTATCGACATTAGCAGAAATTATGGAAAACTAGGAAATTTGATCGAAATCTACCAATTTTTTTTTCAACTTTGAAACTACTTTGAAGCACACAATTCCCACTTTAAAAACCGATCTTTTGTCTGTTTCATTTTGAAAGTCCAAGACTTTACACTAGCTAAAACCTAAGACTGTAATTTTACAAAGAGCTTAAAGCTATTAAGTAGCTACGTCGGAGTAGCTGATCTATTGATCTATTGATCTTGAAGATCTATTGATCTTGAAAATCTATTAATCTTGAAGATCTATTGATCTTAAAAATCTATTGATCTTGAAAGTCTATTGATCTTGAAGATCTATTGATCTATTGATCTATTGATCTTGAAGATCTATTGATCTATTGATCTATTGATCTTGAAGATCTATTGATCTATTGATCTATTGATCTTGAAGATCTATTGATCTTGAAGATTTATTGATCTATTGATCTATTGATCTTGAAGATCTATTGATCTATTGATCTATTGATCTTGAAGATCTATTGATCTATTGATCTATTGATCTTGAAGATCTATTGATCTTGAAGATTTATTGATCTATTGATCTATTGATCTTGAAGATCTATTGATCTATTGATCTATTGATCTTGAAGATCTATTGATCTATTGATCTATTGATCTTGAAGATCTATTGATCTTGAAAATCTATTGATCTTAAAAATCTATTAATGCTGAAGATCTATTGATCTTAAAAATCTATTGATCTTAAAGATCTATTGATCTATTGATCTATTAATCTTGAAAATCTATTGATCTTGAAAGTCTATTGATCTTGAAGATCTATTGATCTATTGATCTATTAATCTTGAAGATCTATTGATCTTGAAGATCTATTAATCTATTAATCTTGAAAGTCTATTAATCTTGAAAATCTATTAAAATCATTTTCCAGGACCTCTCTCGAGCGTGCACGTCAAACTCGTCTCTTTCAAGTGATGCCTTTTTGAGGGTGGCCGTGCCCGATGAAGTGAATGGATGCATTCGGTGAGTAAAAGATACTCAATCTTTTTAGAAAAATGATATCAACAAAAATTGTGGGACATTTGATGCCCCTTTTGCCCCGCCCATTTTACCATTAGCAATCTAACTTTGAGCTCATCCGCAGCCTTAGAAATCCAGACAAATGGATACTTAAAAAGTTCGTGTTTCAATGTGGTTACGGAAGATTTTAATAGCACTACGCTAATGATCACCATTTGGTACGACATTTGATATTGGAATTGCCATTGGCAATCTAACTTTGAGCTAAAATTTCTCGGCGTCGGGTTATTCAATTTAAATAGTTTTTGTACCAATCGATAGAGAAAGACTTGGCGCATCCAATGATAGCAAAAATGTATAAATTGAACCACCCAACACCAAGATATTTGAGCTCAAAGTTAGATTGCCAATGGCAAAGGGGGTGTGGCGTCTGATGCCTATTAACAAACGAGTTTCCAGCTACTGTACACTGCCCGGTGTTCCGCAAATGACAGTAAGCAAAATTTGCAAAGTGGTCGCTCATCAACAAGGGATCACGAACCCGGAGGACTATGGATTGTAAGTTTTATTTGTAAATCTTATTCCTGTGTTTTCGGAAAGACTTCTATTTTATTCAACTATTCAATAGAAAGACTAAAATGTGTTCCTCTTGATTACTGCACGTTCAAAAAGACACCGATTTTATTCAACTACCGTAATCCACCCGCCGGTTTTCATTCGATCAGTCAATGACACAAAAATTGGGTTGATCGAATGTAAATTAGCGGTTGGATTACGGTAGTTGAATAAAATTGGTGTCTTTTTGAAGGTGCAGTAATCAAGAGGAACACATTTTAGTCTTTATGCTTAGATATTTCTTTGGGTTACTGTAGGTAGCTGTAGATTACTGTAGGTTGCTGTAGCTTACTGTAGGGCACTGTAGCTTACTGTAGGTTACTCTAGGTTACTGTGGATTACTGTAGGTTGCTGTAGGTTACTCTAGGTTACTGTGGATTACTGTAGGTTGCTGTGGATTACTGTAGGTCACTGTAGCTTACTGTAGATTACTGTAGATTACTGTAGGTTACTGTAAGTCACTGTAGCTTACTGTAGGTTACTCTAGGTTACTGTGGATTACTGTAGGTTGCTGTAGGTTACTGTAGGTTGCTGTAGGTTACTGTAGGTTGCTGTAGGTTACTGTAGGTCACTGTAGCTTACTGTAGGTTGCTGTAGCTTACTGTAGGAATGTACAGTCTCTATGGCCATTCCTATTGAAATAGATTTGAAATTAGGTTTTTGAGCTTGTTTCAAAAGTATCCAGCATCTAAGGCATCTAAAGCATCTAAAGCATCATCTAAAGCAAAAGAGCAAAAGTATCCATCATCTAAAGACATTTCTGAACGACAATCTCCCAACCTTAAGCAGAAAATACGCAAAGAAAATCCAAATAAAGAACAAAGTGAATCCATTCACAAGGAAATCTTCTCAGATACATTCTCCGCTCGGGTTTCGAGGACTGTCTTCATCCCACCGATTCCCCATTCTTGGTTCGAGAAGTGGCGAGAAGCCATCAAACACCGCATCTCTTTGTCTACAAAAGACATGACGCGAAAATCGCCTGGCCTCAGCAATTGCCCGTGGCGAGGAGTCCCGCCATTGGTGGGCACACTTTGCCACAATTATCCATCTAACTGATTAAATTAAGAATTTCTTCCACTCAAATAAAGCATTTTTTAAAAATATATCTTTCTCTTTCTTGTCTCTTTCTGGAGAAACGCTAGAGCTTCGTCCAGAAGCGCTAGAGCTTCGTCCAGAAGCGCCAAATCAATTTACATCCATCGATGAAAATTTAGCAAAATCTTCAGGCTATATCATGGCTACAATAAATTGAAGATTTGAAGCTTGTAGAGCGAGCTAAAGGGGCTTAAAGGAGTTGCGCCTTGCGTTTTTGCGTCTCTACCCAAGTTTGAGCCTTTCTAGCTCGCTCCAAAAGCTTTAAATCAAATTTTTAGCTGATTTTTCCAATGTAGATTGATACGGTGAATCGATTGGCAACAGTTAGAAGTTTATTGGATAACGGGCAAAGGTTTAAAACCTCTGCTCTCTTAAATTTTCTTCTTTGGGTTGAAATCGATTTGGTGATCAGCTGCTCTCAATGATCAGCAGCTCTCAATGATCAGCTGCTCTCAATGATCAGCTGCTCTCAATGATCAGCAGCTCTCAATGATCAGCAGCTCTCAATGATCAGCAGCTCTCAATGATCAGCTGCTCTCAATGATCAGCTGCTCTCAATGATCAGCTGCTCTCAATGATCAGCTGCTCTCAATGATCAGCTGCTCTCAATGCTGCTGCTGCTGCTCTGCTGCAGCTGCTCTCATTGAAGTTAACAATTTTGAAAGCCTCTCAATCAATCATCAATAATCCAATCGCTTTCGTTAATTGATTGCCTTTAATACCAATTTTGGAATACACAAATTTCTAAAGAAACATTTGAAATTTTACGTATTCCAAGCAATGTCTCATTATTCTCCGATCACTATTCGTCTAGTACATTATTTTGAAACACTCATTTTGTTATTTGAAAACACTCACTCCCACACTGTGATACACGCCTAATTTTCTTTCTAATTCTTTCTAATTCTTTCTAATTCATTTTTTTGCAAATTTTTTAAAGAAAACTCGATTTCCCCTTACTCAACTCATTCAGTTATTGCTTGAAACATGGTTTCTGATGAATTTTTCCATTAAAAATCCTTTCTCGGTGCTTTTTCGACTTGATGAACAGGCTTTTTGTTAGTTTAGGCTATGAAAACATTGAAAACCAAATATTTTTATCCTTTTTATCGTTGCGTGTTGTTATTTTTACAAATGCATTTTGTAAATAAGCAAATAAACGTTTTTTTGGCTTATGAAATATAGAAAACGCAGAAATAGTGGTAAAAAATGTGGTAAAAAATGTTAAGTTTCAAATTTATTCAATTGTTTGAACGTTAATGGGCTTTAGTCGGATAAGTTTTTGCTGTAAATTTTCTAATCTTTTTTTCTCGGCTTCATTGATTACAAGATTAATATCAACTACAAGATAGAATCACAGCTAGAATCATAGCTACAATCAGAGCTAGAATCATAGCTAGAATCACAACTAGAATCACAGCTAGAATCACAGCTAGAATCACAGCTAGAATCACAGCTAGAATCATAGCTACAATCACAGCTAGAATCACAGCTAGAATCATATTGCCATATTTTGAGTCTAATCTGATCTAAATGACGCTAGTAATATGTTTTGGAATTGTAATATCTTTTGAAATCAAATGCTAGAGAAAATTGAGCTCTTAATCTACGTAACGTAACGTAAAATCAACGTAAATATAATCCGATTCAGTCCTTTTGTCGATAGGTGTAGAACGGAAAAGAATTGGCGACCAGAGGAGACGAAGTTTACTTGAGATTCGGCTCTTTCGTTCATTTGAAAGATGTGCGCGTTAACCCCTCGACCATGTCCTTTTGTTGATGGCGCAGTGCGAGTGCACTTGTCTCTAGCCCCACACGACCCGGGTTCGACTCCAGCTCACGTCGGCACTTTTGGTTTTTGAAAAATTTAAAAACATGTTGCACAACTAGATGAAATTCTAAGCCAAACTAAATATAAAGTATTTGAAATGACCCACTGGGCGCGGAGAAGTACAGACAGACGCACAGACAAACAGACAGACAGGCAGACAGACAGACAGACAGACCGACGGATAGACACATGGATAGACAGACGGATAGACAGACAAACAGACAGATAGACAGACAGATAGACAGACAGATAGACAGACAGATAGACAGACAGACAGACAGACAGATAGACAGACAGACAGAGAGACAGACAGACAAACAGACAGGCATACAGACAGACAAACAGACAGACAAACAGACAAACAGACAGACAAACAAACAAACAGACAGACAAGCAGACAGACAGACAGATAAACAGACAGACGTCTTTGTCTTTATATAATAGATACATAGTACAAAACCACCAAAGTCTATAAAATATCTAAAATCTATAACTATAAAGCATTTGAAATTGCCCACTAGTCGCGGAGAAGTACAGAGAGACAGACAAACGTCTTTATCCCTTTATATACAGTCGAAATTCGATATAACAAACCCAAAAGGTGCTTCAAATTTTCTGCGTAGCGGGACAGCCACGGCTGGACGGCTGGGACAGCAGATTTTGGAAAAAGAAAAAGAATTTCAAATTCGTTGTTTCGCAGTTCGACTGTAGTATTTACATAGTATAAAATCACTAAAATCGATTGGGCTTTTCAAGTTTGATCAAAAATTTAGTTTTATTGGAGTTTTTAGTGGTCAAATCTCTTGTTTATAAACACGATTTTCAAAATCCAATCTCTTTTCAACATTCTATAAACTTTGTTTTATTTTTTTAACCAAAGTACTTCTATTAAAGAGCTTCTTTACACAGTTTTTGAGCCTTTTCAATTTGGTTTATTCAATTTGGTTTATTCAATTTGGTTTATTCAACTACAATTAACGAGCTTCTTTACACACTTTTTTTTCAAACAACTTAATAGCCGTCGTAGGGAATCGGATAGGAGTCTTGTCTCCTAGTCGGGGGGGTTAAGGGTTCGATCCCTAGAAAGATTGGTTCTTTCGATCCAGGCGGCTAGAAAGATTGGTTCCTTTTCCCATTAGTATGGGTTTTAGTAGACTTCGGAAAACAAAACTTAACCAAAACCAAAACCACCAAAACCAAAACCAAAACAGACCAAAACCAAAACCAAAACAAACCAAAACTCGCCAATATCTCGCGACTGGGAGGAGCTAGCGAAAAACTGTTTGCAGATTTGAAATCAGCATCCAAAAATCTATCCCATAGGCTATTTTTTGTTTCGAAATTTCGAGGTCGTGTTTTGGTCCTTTTTCGGCCGCGAGATTTTGTGGAGTGAGAAAAAGTGAAAGGCTAATTTGCATTTTACATTAAAATTTGCATTTTACAATTTTAAATTTACATGTTAATTTATATGCAAATTGAGTTTTGGTTGGTTTTGGTTTTTGTTTTGTTTGCCGAACTCTAGGTTTTAGTATGGGTTTTATTAGGGGCTTTCTTCTTAACAACATTTAGACAATAGGGGTAATTAGGGGTAAAAATCTCCTCCGTTGTGTTGTAATTCATTATTCGTGTCGAATAAATATATGTCGTAGCCGATTATGAATGAAATTTTTTGGCAAATCTTTCTAGTAGAGCAACCCTTTAATGTATGAGGACAATATTATATAATCTTGTAGCGAATTCAATTCTGCGTCGATTGGTACCAAATTTGTGAGTTTAGGTTAGAAATTCCCGGTGCTACAACGTTTCATTCAAAATAGCCCCCATAGCCGATGATGAATTTCAGCCGATTATGAATGAGTGGGTCTAGGAGCGAATGAGTGGGTCTAGGAGCGTCCAACCATCAAGTATTTAGTATCATTCAATGCAGAATCATTCATAATTATATTAAATTTTTAAAATTAGAAAGGGTTGATAAAAAGAAAAAAAATTAGAGCAAAAAAACTGTTTGTTCAAGAGAAAACTTTGAAGCCTCATAATTTTTTTTCTTTTTATCCAATCTTTCTAATTTAAAAAATTTAACATAATTATCAATGATTCTGCGTTGAATGAGACCAAATACTTGATGCTTGGACGCGTCCGGACCCACTCATTCATAATCGGCTACGACATATACATTTTTTTTTCAAACAAGTAAAATAAAACTTTCTAGAATACCGTAAACAAAGTTCACTTTCAAAGAACGGCTCTTGAAACCTTTCAAAGAACTTCATATTTGTTTTTTTTTAATTACGTAGAAGATTTTCTTTTCAAACGTCAATTTTATTTTATTAAGATCAATTGGTGACCAAAATTCTCAAACAAAAAAAGAGAAATGAATCAGAGCCAAAAAATAAAACAAACTTTTATTCTTTTTGGAACTTTGTTTTTGGAAATTCACAGTTTCAAAAGCAATCATTTACACAAAATGTGGGCTATTCGATTTTCACATTAGAAAAAAGACTATTTTCATATTTTCAAACGTCAATCTATTCTTTTCGTTTGTAAATATGTGGCAGGAATGTTTGAAAACGATTTTTGAAAGCTTTTCAACTTTTTCCGTAGATTAGAAATGATTTTTTTTTAAAAATTGATTGTCATATTTTTACCTGGGTCATATCCATGAGTTCCTGTACTAATTTCAGTACTAACTTCAGTACTAATTTCCTCATTCCCAGGACCTGGATCATATCCATGGCTCATGGGTATGACCGGCGATGGATATGACTTGGATCATGTACTGAACCCAAGAACTCCTGTACTAATTTCCTCATACTCATGACCTGGATCATATCCATGGCCCAGATCATACCCATGAGCTCCTGTACTAGTTTCAGTACTAACTTCAGTACTAATTTCCTCATACCCATGACCTGGATCATATCCATGGCTCATGGGTATGACCGGCCATGGATATGGCCTGGATTATGTACTGAACCCATGAGCTCCTGTACTAATTTCAGTACTAATTTCCTCATATCCATGACCTGGGTCATATCCATGGCCGGTCATACCCATGAGCTCCTGTACTAGTTTCAGTACTAACTTCAGTACTAATTTCCTCATACCCATGACCTGGATCATATCCATGGCTCATGGGTATGACCGGCCATGGATATGGCCTGGATTATGTACTGAACCCATGAGCTCCTGTACTAATTTCAGTACTAATTTCCTCATATCCATGACCTGGGTCATATCCATGGCCGGTCATACCCATGAGCTCCTGTACTAGTTTCAGTACTAATTTCAGTACTAATTTCCTCATATCCATGGCTCATGGGTATAACCGGCGGTGGATATGACCTGGATCATGTACTGAACCCATATGCACTGTACTGAACCCATGAGCTCATGTACTAATTTCCTCATTCCCATGATCCAGGTCAAACCATTTTCAATAATCTATCGAAATTTTTCTTCATTTTTAACTTCTTTTCGTAAAACTATTTGACTTGTAAATGTTTGCCGTGGATCCGAATCAGGGCCAAGTGCTTGCACTGATGAAGTGGGGCAAGAGAAAGAAAAACGAAAAGGCAAACAAATTCACATGCATAAATACGGGGTGAAAGGTTGATTTTTCGACTCATTTCTGGGGGAAAGAGGGTCTATTTGCGTTTGTGAACAGTTTTCTTTTTCAGAAAAAAATAGAATGTTTCAAAAAAAGCCAATATCTAAGTGAAAGTGATTGAAATTTTGACAGTTCCAGCTTTTAAACGTTTCAAGTTTCAAAGGTTTCATTGGTTGCTTATTTTTCAATTTTCAACTTTATTCTTTACAACTTTAAAAAATTCTTGTTTCAACTTAATTGAATATACCGTCAAGAATGAATTATAATGAAATGCCATTCATTAGATTTATTCAAAGTTAATCCAACGGTTAGTTCATCGAGAGGTTCTTCCGTTTTAGAAATTCCAGTCACCTCCAATAAATTTTTGTTTAACTCTTTTCCAATGAGAATGCCAGAATGCCAGAATGCCAGAATTTGGAATCGATTCCCCAGAGTTTTGAGAGAGTCCAATAGTCTTAAAGCTTTTAAATCTGTAGATGATCTTGATGTTGAAGTTCTAGTGGATTCTTAACGTATCAGTGAAACAGTGAACGATGACGCGACTGTGCCCTCAAAATAACGCTTCTTCTTTTAAAAACTAATCCTAATAAATGAGCGTGTTTCAAGTTTACTTGATGTTAAAGCTCTAGTGGATTCTTGACGCTATCTGTGCTGCCAATAAGAACTGCCAGAATTTGGAATCGATTCCCCAGAGTTTTGAGAGAGTCCAATGGTCTTAAAGCTTTTAAATCTGTAGATGATCTTGATGTTGAAGCTCTAGTGGATTCTTGACGCTATCTATATGCTACCCATTACATACATTATAACGTGTTGCTTTTTATCAGCCCTTTTCGTGTTATGTTTATTAAATCTTAAATCTAGCGCACTTTATTTATTTCAAGTCCTGAATAAAGTATTTATCATTTCGACACGCTGAAAATTACCCTTAATAGCGCCCAGAAGGTAATTTTCAACGTTGGCCCTAGGGCACCTTTTTTTGGGTAGTTTTATGCGTAGATTCCGAAAAACACAATGAGAGCTTGGGAAAATGCATTTTAATAGAATGTTTCAAGTTTTAATAGAATGTTTCAAAATTGTAAATAGCAGGCAACCTATTCCTCTTTTTCGAGATTTATTCAAAGTTAATCCAACGGTTAGTTCATGGAGAGGTTCTTCCGTTTTAGAAATTCCAGTCACCTCCAATAAATTTTTGTTTAACTCTTTTCCAATAAGAATGCCAGAATGCCAGAATGCCAGAATTTGGAATCGATTCCCCAGAGTTTTGAGAGAGTTCAATAGTCTTAAAGCTTTTAAATCTGTAGATGATCTTGATGTTGAAGTTCTAGTGGATTCTTGACGTTATCTGTGCTACCCATTACAGACCTTATATCGTCTTGCTTTTCATCGACCCTTTTCGTGTTTATGTGTATGAATTCATGTGTATTAAATCTTAAATCTAGCCCACTTTATTTATTTCAGGTCCTGAATAAAGTATCTATATAATATTTATTAAGTGATGGAATCAAAAGGCTCAGTCAATAATGCATTTTATTTTTCAACCCCTTGAAATCAACCGATTGTCATTTGTCATTTGTCAATTTGTCAAAAATAGGACTTTAAATTTTACTGCCGATAAAATATTACAGTATTTTCTCTAATAGTAGTGCGGAATTTAAAATTCTGTAATCTATTGGGTTGGGGAGAATGAGTCGGCGCCGAAAATCAAAAAAATGTCTAAAACTTCTAGCAAACTTCGTCAAATAACTTCTAGCAACTAAAACTTCTATTCGACGTCGTCAAATAATATGCGTTTGATATGAGTAGAATGGTTAACTAATTCTCTACAAAATGACATTTAAAAGAAAATTCAAACAGCGCCTCCGCTCAAGAAAAAGCCATTTTTTCACAAAAACTACAAACTGTCATCTAGAAAAAAACCATTGATGGGATCTTCCTGCAAATTTGGCAACTTAAGTAATTGAATGTGCTCTATCTTTTTTATATAAACACCAAAGAAGGTTTATGTGAAAGAAACTGTTCAAATGATGAGTCGGACTCTTTGCCATTTTAACCAGCTGCGAACTCCACGAAAGAAAAGCTTTGTGGAATCTCTCAAAAGTGATTTTGTAGAGAAATAGTGGATCCTTTTGATGAAACCAAACGTATGTTTAAAGAAGGCTTTATGTGTGCAAAAAGTCCCTTTAAAGTTTGGCGCCGACTCATTCTCCCCAAACCAATCGATGAAACAGTTTTTTTTTAACTTAGATCCCTTAGATTCCAAAATTTGCGGAATTTAACAGAATTGTGCCCATTTTGCATTACGCGAGCTGTATAATAATAATAATAATAATAAATAATAATAATCTACTACCGTATTCTCTCTAATAGTAGTGCACCCTGAGCGTCGCCTAAATTCCTCGAAATCTCGAGAACCGCTTATCAGAAGCTATCGATGTGAGGTCGGAAAATGTAGCTGACGATGAGATCTAGTGGAGGATTAGAGTGTTGAGCTTCTGGGAAAAATTGGAAACCGTAAAATAGTCATCAACTCGGCACTACTATTAGAGAAGTAAAGACAAAAGTATAAAGACACATTCTTTCGATTTTCAGGCCAATAAACTTTTTTTTGCTTTAAATGAAAAATCGAATCCAAGTTTTAGCGTTGAAGTTTGATTTTTTTTGAAGCTAAGGTGATTTTGACAGCTTCAAAAACGTCAAATTTTTGATGGTTTTGCTTTTTTCAATTTTCCACTGTTTCATGAAGAATTTTTTAATCTTAACTTAGTCACTTTTAATTCATTTGCTTACATTTAAATGAATTACATTAAAATTAAAATGACATTGTCACTTGGAAATGAAATGAATGGTTTCGATGACTTCAATGACATGAATTGTCACTTGGACATTACTTTTTTGCAAATGCTGCTTAGTTTATGCTCAAATTTGGAACAAAATTTCTTTAGTTTTAGTTTCTTTTCTTTTCTTTCTCTTCTTTTCTTCTCTTTTCTCTTCTTTTCTTTCTTTTCTTTTCTTCTCTTCTCTTCTTTCTCTTCTTTTCTTCTCTTCTCTTCTCTTCTTTTCTTTTCTTTTCTAATTTTTATTATTTTCTTTGGCTTTTCAATGGCTTTCAATGGCAGTTTTCAAAGTTTTAAAAAAGTTTTTCCTTTGGAAAATTCCATGAAACTTTTCCATGAAACTTTTCCATGAAACTTTTCCGTAACCGTTTTTCTAAACTCGATCGACCCACTGAATAAATAGAAGGTTTTGGAGAAAAATTGGGGAAATGGAAAGATGAGGTCTTTGTGGTTTAAAAATTTGATTGCTATTCTATCGGAAATGATCGGTAATCACTTTGACAAACAGTGATCGGCAATCACTTTGGTACTCCTCAATGTTTCACTCATTCAATGAAAAAAAATCTTTTTCAATTTACTTCAATCATTAAGTCCAATATTCTTAGCTTAATCGATAAGATCAAAATTGATTTGCTTTGTATTACTGCTTTGTATTGCTTTCTTTTGAAAGCAGTTGAATTACTAGTTGTATTACTAGTTGCTTTCCTATGAAGGCAGTTGTATTACTAGTTGCTTTCACTTGAAAGCAGTTGTATTACTAGTTGCATTACTAGTTGTATTACTAGTTGTATTTCTAGTTGTATTACTAGTTGTATTAATAGCTGCTTTCCTTTGAAGGCAAAACCTGTGCGCTTTTGCTTGAATGAATAACAAAACAAAGTTTATTGAATGATACTCTGATTCATAGATAGATTCATAACATTTAAAGTGAATTTGAATTAAAATTGAGCTTTTGGCAGCAATTAGAAATGAAATATGGAGATTTGGGAAGAGTTTTTGCGATAGAAAAACTCGAGTTTCAAAGTGATCGGCCTGGAATCGAAGGATTTGTCTTAGATTTCGTGATAGTCTTAAAGCAGAGCTAGCCATCGAGTATAATTCACAATTCAAGAATCAGTAATGGGCAATTTTAGACAAGAATACAGTGAGTCAGAGCAGTGAAGCAAGGAATCACTGAAAATCAAGGAATCACTTTGATGAAAATTGTGGAATTGTCTCGAACAAAGGAAAACAATTTTCACAAGACTAAATGGAGAAGGAAGAGTCCTTTTATACGCGCGACATTGTCTAGGGTATGGTATGTCTAGGATACGGTATTTCTGATGTCTTATTTGATTGCAGCAGCTTTTTGGTGACTCTTCGTCAAAGACAATGTGTTTTTCGGGGGTGGGACAAATGCGACCTTTTTTTCGCGCACCTGGACATTTGCGCACCTTTTTTTTGCTGGAAAAGGCCTTAGGCAAGGCCGTAGAGCTTCAAAAATGTTTTCATATAAGGGAATCGTATGCGTAGATTCCGAATTTCGACAAATCAGACCTCGCTGACACGTCAAATTTGGGCTAAAAGGCAAAAACTACGCAACTTAACGCTTTTCCGCAGTTTTTGCCTTTTAACCCAAATTTGACGTGTCAGCGAGGTCTGATTTGTCGAAATTCGGAATCTACGCATACGATTCCCTTATATGAAAACATTTTTGAAGCTCTACGGCCTTTCCTAAGGCCTTTTCCAGCAAAAAAAGGTGCGCAAATGTCCAGGTGCGCAAAAAAAAGGTCGCATTTGTCCCACCCCCGTGTTTTCAACTTTATTTCTTTTCTTTTCTTTTCTTTTCTTTTCTTTTATCAACGCCAACTATCATAATTCAATTTATTATCAAAATCCTTTCCAGTGATGCCCTCATTTCTACGGGTTTTCCTTTTTGCTGCCTTTTTAATGCTTTCAAATGCTTCATTATTTGGCTGGTTGATGGAGCCGAGAATGGTAAAGTTTTATAATATAAACATCAAAAAGCATTACTTTAAACATTACTTTAAACAAGAACTTTAAAATTTTGCTTTGTTTTGATTCGATTCTCTAGAATTCTCTAAAATTCTCTAAAACAAAGGAAAACAAAGAAAAACAAAAGAAAACTAAGGAAAACAAAGGAAAAGCTAAGGAAAAGCCAAGGAAAACAAAGGAAAAGCTAAGGAAAAGCTAAGGAAAACTAAGAAAAAGCTAAGGAAAACTAAGGAAAACTAAGGAAAACTTAAAACCTGTCACAAAAAATCACAACTTTACCTTTCACAATAAGGTAAAGTTTCAAAGTTGAGAGGTGATCGGAATCGTAGTTCTTGATCGGAATCGAGTGACGATCGGAATCGTAGTTCTTGAATTTGATCCCCATCAACTTAACAAAATACCTTCGCCAGTTGATTTTAGAAACGTTTTGCTTTAGTTTTGATCTAAGGAAATCTTTTTTTAATCTTTTTAATTGAAAAAACACAAAGAAACCATTTTCCTTTACGAATCTTTGAAATTAATTAAATTAAAAGAGCAATCGGTTGAATTGTTTGTTGTTCGTTGAATGAATCGGTTGAAGTTGGCAAAAATTTCGTAATCTGTCGATGGCTATGCCTTATTATTTGATCGTTTTCATATTTTTTTTCTTCCAGAGAGATCCCCAAGATGCTCCATCGTCAGATCGAGAGCAGCAGATCTATTTCCTCACTCATCCCGACAACAAAACGAGCGGACAAATGCAAACAGCTCGTCCATTCAGTTTCCCATTCACAAATGGTCGATAAGAAAACGTGTTTCAAAGGTGCTAGGATTGAAATTTGGAATTGGATTATGTTTGGAAATTTAACGAGTGCTGAATCGTTGATATTGTAAAGTTTTGCCTTCAAAAAATTCAGATGATTAAGGTCTTGTAAAATTTTATCCCTTTTCTATCTCTAATTCATGATTTAATCCTATTTTCGAATGATCAAATGCTTCGAATTTCAAATGATCGAATGATCAAATGATCAAAGATTTCAAATCCAAATTCAAATTCAAATTCAAATTTTCAAAGATTTGTTTTATTGGGTTGGTGAGTTGAAAACTGCCGGATTTTGAACGAAAATTTATTCAACATAAAACCATGAATTCATTCCAAATAATTTCAATTATTATTCACGACTTCTGCCCATTTTAAAGGCAATTTGCGGATTCCTCTTTCGGAGTAGGATTTTGGTTTGTGTGTGAGACAAGTGTGAGACTCAAAAATCGAGGACTGGAGATGTCCCAGTTTGAGCATTTGAGCACTTTCTTCAAAAGAAACCCATTTTGGTGTTAATGGAAAAGTTGTAGAGAATCAAAAATTAGGCTTATAGCCAAATTTCCAGAAAGATACACTTAGTAGTTTCGCTTAAAATGCAAGTTTTGTGAAAATTCGTAAATTTCGCATTTCTTGAAAACCAGTTTTTGAATCGTTCTGAAAATTTGGCTATAAGCCTAATTTTTGATTCTCTACAACTTTTCCATTGGCACCAAAATGGGTTTCTTTTCAAGAAAGTGCTCAAACTGTCACATATGACAATAGCCGGCAGTTTTCAATTCACCAGCCCAATAGATTGAGATTAGCCTTGATTTGCGGAGAAGTCAATGTCCAATTCGAGGATTTGGAGCCGGTCAGATTAGTTTGCCATACGGAGAGGGAAGGGGGTTATGTTTTTGCTCAAAATTTTTATCAAAGCCAACAGGTAAAGGTAAAGTTTCAAAGTTGAGAGTTAGAAAGTGACGATCGGAATCGCAATTCTCCAATTCGATCCCCATCAACTTAACATAGGCACAAAAACGTTATTGAAATGTTTTAAGAAATAAAATCTATATCTAAAAATTGTTTTTCTCTTGTTTTTCTCTTTTTATTTCCCCATTTCTCCAGAAAAATTGCTCAAGGCACTTGCCATTTCCCCTCTTATCCATTCAATCAACGATTTTCTTTTGCCATTTTTCGATTTCTTTCGCAATTCATTTCTTTTTCATCTAGTCAACGCTTTATTCAAACCGGGTAAAGAAAAATAAAATTTTATTTTAAAATCTTCAAGTTCTTCAATAAAAAAACAAGAATCAAAATTGAGAAATGAAATAAAATTGAGAAATTGAGAAATCAAATAGGAACTATAAAGAAACAAAGAGGAAACGAATAGGAAACGAAGAGGAAACGAAGAGGAAACGAATAGGAAACGAATAGGAAACGAATAGGAAACGAATAGGAAACGAATAGGAAGCTAATAGGAAACGAAGAGGAAACGAATAGGAAACGAATAGGAAACGAAGAGGAAACGAATAGGAACCTGATAACCTATTTGTTTCCTTAAACTTCCTCTTTGATAGGAAACAAATAGGAACCTGATAGGAAGCAAACAGAAGGTATAAGGAAACAAATTGGAAACAAAATTAGACAAAATCTCAATCACAAGTTTCAAAAAGACAAAAATCCCTGAAGAAAATGATCAGATGGGGTAGGCTAATTTCTGTCATTTTATTTGCGCAACTTGCCATAACTTCCTTGGGGGGGGCATTTTATTTGCGGAACAAGGTCATTTGCGCAACTGGATCGTTTTGCTCAACTTGCCATAACTTTTTTCTAAGTGGACCAATCTTTATGATTTTTGGGTCATTTTGTAGATCTCAACAAGTGCAACAAAATGACCCAAAATCATAAAGATTGGCTCGCTTAGAAGAAAGTTATGGCGAGTTGCGCAAAAGGATCCAGTTGCGCAAATGAACTGACCAAATAAAATGACGCAAATGACTAAATAAAATGCCAGAAATTAGCCTACTCCTATTAGAAAAATGGAACAGCTGGCTTTTGTTTAAATTGCTTTGATTTTAAAGGCTGAATTTCTCGAAATTTCTGGAAATTTCTGAAAGTTTGAAAGTAAAATTAGCTAGAATTGTGAAAAATGATGAACTAAACGTTGAAGTTTCAATTTTATCGATATCTGGTTGTTTTTAATAGGACTTAACCCTGGTTACTTCCATTAGTTTTCGTCTGTCGCGGCTTTCGACTGAAGATATCTAATTTGGCGAGTTCCTGGAGATTTTGGTTGAGCGTTTGGAGATTCTGCACGTCGGATTGGCTGAGCGAGTATGGTTGACTGAAAAAGAAAAGCTTTCCTTTAATGGTTAACTTGAACCCTGAATGGGAAAGACACGAGGTTAAGGTGAGCTTTTTTTCTGAACACACTCAGCGCACTTTATAGAATTGGCTATGAATCCGAAATCAAAAATCTTCCAAATTACTTTCCACGCGTATAAAACTTCAATTGAAACTAAAGTTGAATTGAAAAATTTGGCGTTAAAACGGATGCTTTAAAAGGCTCTTTCGTAGCGAAGAAAAGGTACATTGGGGTCCAAAACGAGTCCAAAACGAGGCCAAAACGAGTCCAAAACGAGTCCAAAAAAAGTCCAAAACGAGGCCAAAACACTTTTACGCAAAAATTCGATTTAACCAAAAGCTGAGACACTATCCAGATAAGAAAAATCGAAAATTTCAGCTCAAACTCCTCTGTGAGGAAAAAAGTTCTTTCGATTTTTGTGTTTACGAACAAAAATGTTCATAAAAGGCCAAAATTCACAGTTTATATTTCTTTAATTGTAATACATTGTAATTGTAATCCATTGTAATCCATTGTAATCCATTGTAATCCATTGTAATCCAATGTAATCCATTGTAATCCATTGTAATCCATTGTAATCCATTGTAATCCATTGTAATCCATTGTAATCCATTGTAATCCAATGTAATCCAATGTAATCCATTGTAATCCAATGTAATCCATTGTAATCCATTGTAATCCATTGTAATCCATTGTAATCCAATGTAATCCAATGTAATCCATTGTAATCCAATGTAATACATTGTACATACATTGTACATACATTGTAATACATTTTAATACTTTCTTTATGTATTTCTTTTGTACATCATTTTGTACATTGAAAAAACTACGAATTTTGGCTTTTTATGAACATTTTTGTTCGTAAACACAAAAATCGAAAGAACTTTTTTCCTGACAGAGGAGTTTGAGCTGAAATTTTTCGATTTTTCTTATCTGGATAGTGTCTCAGCTTTTGGTTAAATCGAATTTTTGCGTAAAAGTGTTTTGGACTTGTTTTGGCCTCGTTTTGGACTCGTTTTGGACCCCAATGTACCTTCTCCCCGCTACGAAAGAGCCTTTTAAAGCATCCGTTGCTTTGAATTGAAATTGAAAAGTTGGATTGCCAATGGCAAAAGGGGCCGGGCGCGTATAAAAGGTCCGTCGCTCCGCCCCGTTCGCCATTGGTAATCTAACTTTGAGCTCAAATATATTTGTGTTGGGTGGTCCAATTTAAATGTTCTTAGTATCATTGGATGCGCCAAGAACTTTTTTCCTGACAGAATGAATTAGCTAATTTAGCTGAAATTTTGGATTTTTCTTATTTGGATAGTGTCTCTTTTGACTCTTTTGACTAAATCGGATTTTTGCTCTGAACGTAAAAGTGTCTTTTTCCATAGATTTGATGTGTGGTGGTCTAGTAAATAACGCATTAGGCTTCCGCTCACTTATTTCGATTTCTTTTCTCTACGAATTTCGTTCCTTTCCTCTCCACAGATTTGACTCCTTTTCTCTACAGATTTGGTTCCTTTTATCTACAGATTTGATTCCTTTTATCTACAGATTTGATTCCTTTTATCTACAAATTCCGATCTCACTGGATCCAGGTTCAGCCCCAGCTTTTTGTTTTTGAATTTTGAAGCTCAAAGAGAAAGCTCAAAGACCAACCGTTGAGTTTTGGCGTGGCGAACGAGATCTTCCAAATACTTGGAACTGTTCTTCAAATGCTCGACGAGTTTTCTGGAAAGGATTTTTGAAAAGTGTGTTTCAAAGTGTGTTTCAAAGTTGAGTGGCTCGAGAATTTGAAAACATACGTAATGTTTTCTTGGCAAATCTTGAAAAATCAATGTAACACCGAAACTGTTAGAGAGAGAGAGAACTTTTAGTTCTTTAGAGAAACTTTCATGGTATAAAGTTTCAAGAAAAGCTCGATGTTTTGATATTTAGAATGTAATAGCTTTTTCAAGGCCAGCTTTTTCAAGGCCAGCTTTTTCAAGGCCAGCTTTCTCAAGGCCAGCTTTCTCAAGGCCAGCTTTCTCAAGGCCAGCTTTTTCAAGGCCAGCTTTTTCAAGGCCAGCTTTTTCAAGGCCAGCTTTCTCAAGGCCAGCTTTCTCAAGGCCAGCTTTCTCAAGGCCAGCTTTCTCAAGGCCAGCTTTCTCAAGGCCAGCTTTTTCAATGAACTTCTTTAGTTGAAAAACTTTGTGTTCCAAAGCTAATGGGATCAAACGATTTGTTGACTCTTCAGTTCGTCTAACAGACATTTCTTTGCACTAGTCTAGTTCTTGTTCCAATTTTTTCTTATCCAAGTCTAGTCCTTGTTCCAAAAAGCTAAACTTTTACTTTGCAGCAAGCATCTCCGTTTTTCGTCTCCCGCGACTCGCTGTACAGGCCTGATTGTTGAGTTGGCGCTTCTCGTGTTTGTCGCTCTGAAACAGAAAAATTCAGTCAAATGATCTGACTCAAATGATTCAGTATTGATCAGTCCATTGCTTAGTAAATCAAATCTTGATTTTAAAGCAAATAGTAATTAAAGAATGGCTTTAGAAAGAAAACAAGAATGTTGTTAGGATCGTTGGGAAATTGTGAAATGCTAGGATCTTTTTTATCCAGATCTAATCAGGCGAAAGAAATGTTTGTGTTTCAATTTATTACGGGTCAAGTTGCGGTCGCTCACCGGAATATTAACTACTATTATTATATTATTATTACCAGTCGAGAAACCCGGCTAACGGCGAGTTTTTCTGGTTGTTTTGGGGATGGAGGCGTTTGTCGCCGTGGAGAAGTGAATAGCGCGCCGGTCTATCGCCAATACTATCCGAATTCGACCTCTCCATGCGACTCGAATCGTGCTTTTTAAAAAAATCCAAAAGCACGTTGCACAACTACATGTAATTCTCTATTCAATGGCAAAAAAAATCAGTGCAAATGGTCCTCTGGGGCCTGAGGAGTAACTCGCACAGGCAGACAGACAGACAGACAGACAGACAGACAGACAGACAGACGGACAGACAGATAGACAGACAGAGAGACGTCTTAGTCCCTTTATATATACCGTCTTCTCTCTAATAGTAGTCCGCGTCGAGCCGAGTTGATGACTATTTTACGGTTTCTAAGTTTTGGCAGAAGCTCAAAATTCTTAGCGACAATCCGCTATTCAAATGCTTTTCCTGGTCTATCGTTGTTATCGTTGAAATCCGAAATGCTACAGGATTGGGCCAAATTACACGGAGAAGAAACGTGTTTGAATGTTATTTGTCAACCGTTCCATAAAAGTCTTATGCCGGTATTCTCTCTAATAGTAGTGCACTCCAACGAGCCGAGTTAGTGACAATTTTACGGTTTCCAAGTTTTCCCAGAAGCTCAACACTCAAATCCCTCACAAGATCTCATTGTCAGCTACATTTTCTGACCCCACATCGATAGCTTCTGATAAGCGGTTCTCGAGATTTCGAGGAATTTAGGCGACGCTCAGGGTGCACTACTATTAGAGAAAATATGGTAGTAGATTATTATTTATTATTTATGATTATACGGCTCGCGTAATGCAAAATGGACACAATTCTGTTAAATCCCGCAAATTGGAGAATCTAAGTTAATCTAAGGGAGTTTTAAGTTTAAAAAAAAACAGTTTTATCGGGATTACAGAATTTTAAATTCCGTTAAAATATGAAATGCTATGAAATAAGTCAAATTTTACTTACCTTACTTACTTTTAAATTTTAGAAATGAAAACAAAACTGATAGTGGATCGAAATTCATGCCGTAAATATTGTAATAGTACCCCACGCCCATAATGACGGTGCGGAGCTAGGCGTAGTCTAGCTTTGGACGAGTTTTTCTCGACATTGATTTATGCTACAATGCGCGCTTTGGTATCAAAAAATAGCCCTGAATTTCAGCTATTTTTTCATACCAAAGACGCACTTTTTGAAAGTACAGGCGCTTTGAAAAAAAATGAAATACTTTTGCTAAAAACTTTTGCGACTACGCGACTGTACGAGGGGGTGGGGTACTATTACAGTATTTAAGGTAATTGAGGAAATGCTTAGTGAAACGTTTTAAATCCTTTTCTCAAACCTTTGCATCATATTTGTAAATCCTCGGTCGTCCGCGCGGCTTCTTGCCTGTTGCTGAATTTGATGAGCTTGACGAAGTGGAAGGGCCGGGTTGTTCGTTAAGATCTGAAATAAGATAAGAAAATAAGATCTGAAACTTTTTGACAAGATATATACATTTTAAACTTGCTCAAAATTAGGTAAGTTTTGCAAAAAGGCTTTAATAATTTTTGTTATCAAAAACCCGGGAGTGGGACAAATGCGATCGTTTTTTTGGCGCACCCGGACATTTGCGCACCTTTTTTTCCGCACCTTGCCCATTAGCGCACCTTTTTTCGCGTTTTAAGCTCTAAAAGCTCTAAAAAAAGCTCTAAAAAGCTAATATTAACCAATTTCTATTCCAAATGTTGTTTTTCTAGGTAATTTGAGGGCGTAGAATCGAAATTTTGATATAACAGAGCGCGTGGAACCAACAAAACCAACCAAAACCAACCAAAACCAATGTGGAACCAAAAGACAAAACGGCTAAATCAAATTACAGAAAATTGTCGATCTTTCTCTTTGTATAACTCCGTCCGCTCGCTTCCACAAGCTCTGATATGTCAAAATTTCGATTCTACGCCCTAAAATTACCTAGAAAAACAACTTTTGGAATAGAAATTGGTTAATGTTAGCTTGTTAGAGCTTTTTTAGAGCTTTTAGAGCTTAAAACGCGAAAAAAAGGTGCGCTAATGGGCAAGGTGCGGAAAAAAAGGTGCACAAATGTCCGGGTGCGCCAAAAAAACGATCGCATTTGTCCCACTCCCAAAAACCCTTTAATAATTTTTGTTATCAAAGCAAATGTAAAGTAATAAACTTTGACCCGACTTGGTCAGATTGGTCAGATTGTTTTTTTTGACTCTTTTACTAAAGTTATTTTACTTAGGCTATTAAGGCTAGCTGGAGTTTCGGCTCTGCAATGTTGCTAAGCGGGAAAGTGAAGAGAGAGGCAAGATAAGAAGTGATAGCATGTTCAAAACATTCTAAAAATATCGTCAATGAATTAAGCGTATTTGATTACTTTAGAAAATACAAAAAAGATTAGAAAAAAGACTCCTAATAGGTTGATGCATAAGTCTTTTCGTTTTTTTTCGTACTTCTGTTAAAAAGTAACAAATTCACGAATTAATCTATAGTTTGCTCTATAAAAAAAGTGTTTTTTTGTTCAATTTGCATCTTTTTAAATGAATTTCGGTTCACTTTCAAGCAAATTCGAGAGTGAAAAACGCCTTTTTCGTAAAAATCTATAAAAAACTCTACGGAAAAATTGGCTGAATGAATTTCTCTGAAATTTTGGCGAAATATCAAACTTTTTTTTCTCTATCTTTTATCTATTGACACGAAGATAGGTTTTCTTTAGCTAAGGTGTCTAAACCGCATCATCGAGTTAGCCCTTTTTGACTACCCGACTTCATACTCTCAAGAAAATCCAGGCATATAATCCAGGTTATTTTTAAACCCGTTTTAATGTTATTTTGCAGAAAAATAATTGCTTTTTCTAATGAAATCAACCGTAGTTTAATTGGTGCATTTGTTGGCTTGAAACGGCTGACGAAAAGGAACAAAAACACTTATGCATCAACCTAATAGAATAGAATTAGACCAAGCCAAAGTGGTCAAAGTTTATTCGTTTCGAATGAAAACTTCAAACTTTGCAGTTTTCAACGTTTCACCTTTTAAATCCGATTCTTTTTTTAACACGTTGACGACATTGTCACCTGATGCTGTCTGACACATATTCGTTCGCCTGGAACATTGTCACCTGATGTCAGGTGACAGTACGACAGTAGGACAGTAGTTATTGATTTTTTTGTGCATATTTATGTTTGCTGATGATGGATATTAAATAAGCAAGTAGGGTGGAATCTATATTCGACTTGGTCCCGGAAAATGTCGATTTAACCGTTAATTATTAAAATTCTAATTTTTTAGGTGACAATTTCAGGTGACATTTGTCGTTTTTGTCGAAAAAAAACAACGTTGTCCCATGCGATTGTTTGTGCAAAAACGTCATTGTCGTCAACGTGTTAAAACCAAAGTAATATGCTATTGTAATCTGCTATTGTAATCTGCTATTTATCTGCTATTTATCTGCTATTTATCTGCTATTTATCTGCTATTTATCTGCTAAATGTCCTATTTACTTTATCAATAAAATCGTTTTGAATTAAAAATTTGAAAAACAAAATCAATTTTCAAACCGTGAGCGGCTTGATTTTGCTGAATTTGAGTCGGATGTTGGCTGTGATTCCATTGGCAAGAATTTCCATGTGATGGCAAGAATTGGACTTGATTTGGACAGAAGCGAAAATCCGGTTGATGAGAGACGGCTCTGGAATAGTTTGTGTTCAAGATTAACCCCTGTGGTTAGGTGCAAATGTTGCCCAAACAAAAAAATGGTGATGATTCTTCTTCGAGTGTGTTCCTTGCGAGCGAGTAAAATGAGTAGTGTAGCAAAGTAGTAAAGTGAGTAAACTCGAGTCAAATTTGCATGAGTAATCTTTATCTTTAGTCGATTAATCGATTACTCGTAGTTACTCGATTGTCGAGTAACTACGAATAATCGTCGAGTAACTATGAGTAATCGTCGAGTAGCTACGAGTAATCGTCGAGTAATAGATTAATCGTCGAGCAACTACGAGTAACTACGAGTAATCGTCGAGTAACGACGAGTAATCGTCGAGTAACTACGAGTAATCGTCGAGTAACTACGAGTAACTACGAGTAATCGTCGAGTAACTACGAAGTAATCCTCTTTACACGACGAGTAAATCCAATATCTTTACATTGGATGGGAATTTCCCACCAAATCATTTAAACGGCTCTTTATCTTTAAAAGTATCTTTAAAAAGTGTCGTATATAAGGCGGCGCTCGTGATTTTTGCGCCAATTTTTTTTGGAAAAGAATTACCGTCCTTTTAGCAAAAATTATACGAGCCGCTCCCATTGCCATTGGAAATCTAACTTTGAGCTCAAATTTCTTGGCGTTTGGCTGTTCAACTGAAATATTCTTGGTATCATTAGATGCACCAAGTCTTTCTCTATCGATTGGTACAAGAACCATTTAAATTGAATAACCCGGCACCGAGAAATTTGAGCTCAAAATTAGATTGCCAATGGCAAACGGGGCGAGGCACGACTAAAAGGTCCGTCGCTCCGCCCCGTTTGCCATTGGTAATCTAACTTTGAGCTCAAATATCTCGATGTTGGGCTATTCAATTTAAATGCTCTTGGTATCATCGGATGTGCCAAGTCTTTCTCTATCGATTGATATAAAAACTATTGAAATTAAACAGCCCAACACCAAGAAATTTTAGCTCAAAGTTAGATTGCCAATGGCAAAAGGGGCGAGGCGACTATCAGTTTTGCTTTTTTTTCACTAATTTGGACTAGTGTTGAGTGCTCTATTTTTGCGTTTCAAAAAACACATTATTCGCGAGGAACACCCTCTAAAGCCTTCTTCTAAAGCCTCAGAGATACGAGGTTCCAGTGGAAAGCCATCAATTTTTGATCGACAATCGAATGGATTGGTGTTAAGGTAATTTGAGAAATTGGTAACTGTTTGGAATTAGGAACTGTTTGGAATTAGGAACTGTTTGGAATTAGGAACTGTTTGGAATTAGGAACTGTTTGGAATTAGGAACTGTTTGGAATTAGGAACTGTTCGGAATTAGGAACTGTTTGGGATTAGGAACTGTTTGGAATTAGGAACTGTTTGGAATTAGGAACTGTTTGGGATTAGGAACTGTTTGGAATTAGCAACTTTATGCAATTAGGAACTGTGTGCAATTGGCAACTGGTTGAATCGTTTATCGTTGAAACTTACAATCGATTCTCGGGCGTGACTGGCTGTCGATTCAAATCCAGCAGCCCTCCTCCACCACCTCCATCACCAGTGTTCTCTTTTTCTTGACCCAGCGGGAAATCAGCCCAAAGTGGGCCGACTGGTGTCCGAGCAATCTCATCGTAATCTAGAAAAATGTTTCTTTTTCATTTTACTATTATTTTAGAATTCGATTTTACTTTATTATTTTACTATTTCATTTTCCAGAAAGTCTCTTCGTTCCCTTTCATAAATTTGTTGAAAAATGAATTTCATAATGAATGAAAAATGCAAATTCATCAATTAATCTGACCAATAAAGTGACTTTTCCCTTCCCTTGTTTATTCTTTCATTTTCGATCTTTTTAAGTGAATTTGCATCAATTTGCATCAATTTATTGCTCAATTTCCATCTTTTTGTTGATTTCCATCAATTCATCGAAAAAAAATTCGATTCACTTACGAGCAAATGCGAGAGGGAAAAACGCATTTTCTTATGTAAAACTATGAAAATCTCTACGAAGAAATTGATTGAATGAATTTGAAATCAATTTCTTTATCTAACTTTTTATGCTCTATCTTTTATCGATTGACACAAAGATGGGTTTCCTCAGCTAAAAGCGTCGAAATCGAATCATCGAATCACTCCATTCAATTTCCATCTTTTTAAGTCAATTTGAATGAATTTCTATCTTTTAAAGTCAATTTGGATGAATTTCCCATCTTTTAAAGTCAATTTAAATCAATTTCCCATATTTTTAAGTCAATTTGAATCAATTTTCAGCTTTTAAAGTCAATTTGAATGAATTTCCATCTTTTAAAGGCAATTTGGATGAATTTCCCATCTTTTAAAGTCAATTTAAATGAATTTCCATCTTTTAAAGTCAATTTGAATCAATTTTCATCTTTTCAAGTCAATTTAAATCAATTTCCCATCTTTTTAAGTCAATTTGAATGAATTTTCATCATTTTAAGTCAATTTAGATGAATTTCCATCTTTTAAAGTCAATTTGAATGAATTTCCATCTTTTTAAGTCAATTTCGTTTCGCTTTCAAGCAAATTGAAAACGTTTTTCTATAAAAATCTCTTAAAAAAACCTCTACGAAGAGATTGGCTGACTCAATTTTTCCAAAAATTTAGATTTAGCTATATACCAAACTTTTTGTGCTCTATCTTTTATCTATAGACACAAAGATAGGTTTCCTTAGCTAAAAGTGTCGAAATCGAATCATCGAATCACTTTTTGACTACCCAACTTTAGGTTAACAAAAAAGATTCAAACTTAAGACATTTGAAAGCCGTTTTAATGTGATTTTACAGAAAAATAATTGGGTTTTTTTGATGAAATAAACTGTTGTTTAATTGGTGCATTTGTTGACTTTAAATAGAAGCACCGAAAAGAAACGAAAAGACTTTTTCGATTTATCTTTCTACAGTACTATTTTTTATCTTACAAATATTTTAAGAATAGATATTAAAGATTGATTTAGATAAATATTGATTGTTTAAGAAGTAGATCTTATTCAAATTATGCTTTAAAGAAAAGATGTGATAAAGTTGAGACTGGACAGCTTTTGGAAAACTTAGAAGTTGGATTAGAGCTGACAATTCTGATAATTCCTTTTTTCTTTTCTTATAAAGAAACGAAAAGACTTTTTCGACTGATCTTTCTACAGTACTATTTTTTGTCTTATAACTATTTTAAGAATAGATATTAAAGATTGATTTAGATAAATATTGAATGGTTTTCCGAAGATGGGTTTCCGAAGATGGTTTTCCGTTGCCGCAAAGTGTTCAAAAACCGAATCATCGAGTAAAAACGAAACCCATAATCGTGTAATGGAAAAAGACAAGAAAAAGTTCGAAGATATGGGTAGGTAGGGAAGGTAGGAAAACTTTTTGTTTTGTTTTGTTTATTTGAACTTATTAGGTAGATGCATAAGAAATGCGGATTTCAACATTTTAACATTCAACAACAATGTAATGATTTGTTGATTAAAAGCTGATGATTTTGCTATTAGTATCGAATGATTTGCTATTATGAAACTATTAGGTACACGCATAAGAAATGCGGATTTCAACATTTCCATAAATTCCCAACGATAGAAACCCTGATATCGATGAATGTTATCGATGAATGTTATAAACTATTTGAAAGTTGTAAATCTCCTCTATAAAATAGGCTAAAACGTGTTTCAATTGGAGAATCATTGAAGAAATTTTGAGGGCGAAATGCGAGTGAGCAAAAAAAGGCACTTTTTGACAACCCCACTTTCAAAAGCGTTCGGTTTTGACTATATAGTGGAAAATGAGCGCCTTAAAATCATTATCCTAAAAATATCATTCAAAATAATTAAAATTTGGGATCATTTCATGGGAAAACTTTGTTTTTACAATCATTTTTCTGCCCTCGACAATCTGCCACCGGGACATATTCGTCATGTCATGCTTCATGAGTTCCTACAGGAGCACAGTGCGGCTTGTCATGCTTCATGAGTTCCTACAAGAGCACAGTGCGGCTTGTCATGCTTCATGAGTTCCTACAAGAGCACAGTGCGGCTTGTCATGCTTCATGAGTTCCTACAAGAGCACAGTGCGGCTTGTCATGCTTCATGAGTTCCTACAAGAGCACAGTGCGGCTTGTCATGCTTCATGAGTTCCTACAAGAGCACAGTGCAGGCTTGTCATGCTTCATGAGTTCCTACAGGAGCACAGTGCGGCTTGTCATGCTTCATGAGTTCCTACAAGAGCACAGTGCAGGCTTGTCATGCTTCATGAGTTCCTACAGGAGCACAGTGCGGCTTGTCATGCTTCATGAGTTCCTACAAGAGCACAGTGCAGGCTTGGCAGCTGCTAATATTAAAAAGATATAAGAAAAGATATAAGAAAAAGATATCCTTTTTTTAAATCTTCAACTTTGGGAAGCTAACTCTATTTTGAGCACACTAAACTTGTCCCTAAAGTGACTCGATTCCTTTTTTGGTCACTCGCATTTGGCCCTCGAAATCTCTTCAATGCTTCGATCAATTGAAACACGTTTTTGCCTATTTTGTAGAGGAGGTTTACGACTTTTAAATAGTTTACATTCAAATAGTATAACATTCATCGATATCAGAGTTTCTATCGTTGGAAATTTATGAAAATGTTGAAATCCGCATTTCTTATGCATTTACCTAATATTTGTGCTACTAGTTTCTAAACTAGAAACTCTAAAAACCGATGGAAATCAATGAGAAATGTCAGACGAAAGCTATAGAAAGCTAGAAATATAGAAATATACATAACAAATTTAAATATCTTTAAAAAAAAGAAACAAACGAAACAAACGAAACCTGAATCGTGCAGAGGATACTCGTATAACCGACCTTGGGCATCGTAGCTCATGTTTTAAACAAAAAAAAAAAACAATCGAAGTCAGTGGATTCCCCTTGAAAATAGTCTTGCCAAAGGTTAAATCGCCTCCAAAATGTGAATTGAAAAAAAAAGCGTTAGTGAAACAAAACTGCTTTTGAGAGAATTTTATGACGAAACCATTTTCACAAAAATTTTTGGCAAAAAACTTTTTGTTGCTCAACGAAATTCTTGTTTCGATGCTTTTGAAAATAGAATTCTTTTGTTTCTTTTGAAAATAAAATATTGGGTTGATGCATAATTATCCGGACTTCTTTTATAAATGATTTTATTTAACAAAAAATAACATAAATAGTTAGAAAAATATGTTTAATTGATTATTCTGGAGCATATTCACCGCCTACATCAATAACTGATTGCCATTTGCTTGGAAGACGATCGATTCCACGAGCGAAGAATAAACGATCTTTGGAGGCAATCCACGCTTTAACATCGTCTATCAAGTCATCCAAATCGTTGTAGATCTTATTTGTTTGCCAATTTTTGAGCGATCGATTGACGTGGTAGTCCGTTGGGGCTTCTCCAGTTCTTTGAGATCGCGAAACGACTCTGCGGCAGACCATCCCTTTTCGAAGTGGTAGAGCATGATATGGCGAAGATGGATATGATTGTCGACACGCATTTTGTTCACTAAAGAATAACGAATATTTAAAAAAAAGAAATAGACAAAAAGCTTTCAAAACAAAAAAGATACAAGCACGCAAAAAGAAGTCCGGATAATTATGCATCAACCCAATACTTTTATTTAAGTTTTAAGATCTAAAAAATAGTAAAAAGAGTATTTTATTCAAATATTTATTGGATAAACTTATTTTGAAACTTATTTGAAACTTTTCTATTTAAAAGTATTGTGATTTTGATGAGTTTTGATGGGTTTTGATGAGTTTTGATGAATTAAAGAGCTATAAAACTTAGCCTGGTTTTTTTTTCTTGAGCTAAATCCAAGTTCAAGTGTTTCTAATGTTGGTTAGGGATGGCTAAGGATGGCTTGGCGAAGCTTCAGTGAAATTCTACGTCATAATTATTGCAACAAGATACTCAAGGCATTGCACACCAAGAAGTTTCACTGGAAGAAGATTTTTAAACAGAAATAGCTTTATTTAACAGTAACAAATAAGGAAACAAGAGATCATTCGATATGACCGCCTTTTGCCTTGATAACAGCCCTTAATCGGTTCGGATATGCCTCCACTGCGGCCCGAATGTCATCTTGAGGAGTCGCCTTCCATCCTTTGGTCAAAGACTTCTTCAAGGTCAAAGACTTCTTCAAGGTCAAAGACTTCTTCAAGGTCAAAGACTTCTTCAAGGTCAAAGACTTCTTCAAACAATCCAAACTTTTGTGTTTTCGAGAGTAGACATTAGCCTCTAAGATTGCCCAAATGGAAAAGTCCATCACATTGAGATTCGGTGAGTTTGGAGGCCATTCATCCTTGGTGATCACTGAGGGAAAGTTGGCCACACACCAGTCCTGAACTGTCTTCTTCGTCTTCTTTGGGCAATTAGGCAAGAATAAAGAAGATAGAACGCAACACAACAAAAAAGGGGGCAAAAAATAAGAAAGCTGTTTGGAAAACGGAAAACGGTGGAAAACGGAAAACGGTGTGGAAAACTCTTGTTGCAATAATTATGACGCACCCTGTAAATACCACACCAATGCCTAGTTCTTTCAAAGCATCAGTAATCAATAGCTGAAATCAATAGCTGAAATCAAATCAATAGCTGGAATCAATAGCTGGAATCAATAGCTGGAATCAATAGCTGAAATCAATAGCTGGAATCAATAACTGGAAGAATAGCTGGAATCAATAGCTGGAATCAATAGCTGGAAAAATCTTTTGAGTTGAAATTGTAAAAGGAATTGTAAACTAATTTTTCCAGGACGAAGAATATTTATATTTATTGGATAAACTTATTTTTGAAACTTTTCTTTTTAAAAGTACCGTAATTTTGATGAGTTTTGATGCGTTTTGATGAGTTTTTGTTTGGTTTTTCGTTGCGCAACAGAAAGATGGCTTTTCTTTCTTTTCTTGACGGCTTTTCTTAACAAGAAACTACAGGATTACTCATTTTTCTTTTTCTTTTTATTTCTTGCTTCCTTCCTGCTATTTGATAAATCATTTTTTAGGGTTTAGATAAAGCTATTGAATTGGGTTAATTGCTTGGAAATGATTGAAAATGATTAAATGTAAGATGTAAGATTAAATGTAAGATTGAAAATGATTAAATGTAAAGTTATAAGATCAAATCCGGATTCGAATTTTCTCACTGATAGTCTGGGCAACAAAAATTTTGATTTAACACTATTTATACCAGAATCCTGTTTGGCGTTTTGCTAATTTTATTAGTAGATCGCATTTAGAACAATATTTTATTCATTTAAGCATCAAAAAGTGACAATGAAAGATGGGAAATGACTGGGAATGGGAATTGACAATGACTGGGAATAGGAAAATGACACACAGAACACAAGGAGAGACTGAAGAGAGGCTGTAGAGGCTGAAGAATTGCTGAATTCTATTCAAATTCTATTCAAATTCTATTCAAATTCTATTCAAATTTAAATTCGAACTTGTTAAGTGAATGAATGATAAAGCTGATCTTCATTGTGTTCAAAAGAACAAAAAAAAACTCTAGCTAATCGCCGATTATTGTATCGGCAGACATTCAGCAATCAGATATACAGAATGACTGAAAAGTCCTGTCCCCTTATAAAATAGATAAAACTTCTTCCGAGCGATGAGCAATGACTTGGCGAACAAACACTTTGATTCCGAAGAAGAGTGGCTGACAGATAGGTTTGCAATCTGTCAGCCAAACCTATCTGTCAGCCAAAAAACGGCTGACAGATAGGTTTGCATAAAACGAGAAGATTTTCTGCGAAAGAGGATTTTCTCTGAAAGCGAAATGGCTGAAAAGTCTTGTCCCCTTATAAAATAGATAATTGTGATAGAAAATCTTGAAAATCCAACAAAACGGTGTTGATTTTCAGATTCTCCATACATTTTCACATTAAGATTGAAGTTTTTAGATTACTAGCTTTAATCGGACAATTTTTATTTCTGTATTTTTATTTTCTTTTGGCTACTCTTACTCTTACTCTTACTCTTTTGGTTACTCTTACTCTTACTCTTTTGGTTACTCTTACTCTTACTCTTTTGGTTACTCTTACTCTTTTGGTTACTCTTACTCTTTTAGCTACTCTTACTCTTACTCTTTTGGTTACTCTTACTCTTTTGGATACTCTTACTCTTACTCTTACTCTTTTGGCTACTTTTACTCTTACTCTTACTCTTTTGGCTACTCTTACTCTTACTCTTTTGGTTACTCTTACTCTTTTGGTTACTCTTACTCTTACTCTTACTCTTTTAGCTACTCTTACTCTTTTGGTTACTCTTACTCTTTTGGTTACTCTTACTCTTTTAGCTACTCTTACTCTTACTCTTTTGGTTACTCTTACTCTTTTGGATACTCTTACTCTTACTCTTACTCTTTTGGCTACTCTTACTCTTACTCTTACTCTTTTGGCTACTCTTACTCTTTTAGCTACTCTTACTCTTACTCTTTTGGCTACTCTTACTCTTTTAGCTACTCTTACTCTTACTCTTTTGGCTACTCTTAAGGAGAAGCGAAAGAATCTCCATTTCTTGATTCATCATAAAGAAATATACATAAACAATTGTTCGAGTAAAGCTAGCAATCAAAAAATTTCACTCTTAATGTGAAAATGTATGGAGAATCTGAAAATCAACACCGTTTCGTTGGATTTTCAAAAGTTTCTATCCAAATTATCTATTTTATAAGGGGACAAGGCTTTTTAGCCATTTCGCTTTTGATGTAAATCAATCTGTCAGCCATTTTTCGACCTCTTCTTCGGAATCAAAGTATTTATTCGCCAAGTCATTGCTCATCGCTCGGAAGCAACAATAATCAGAAGGTATCTGATTGCTGAATGCCTACCGACACAGTAATCCGACAGATAATCTAATACTAAAGCTCATTGTAACTAAAGCTTTAGTATTAGATTAGAAAATTAGAAAGATCAAAAGAGATGACAAAAAAAAAAGAAATGACAGTCTCCAGCTGGCCCATAAATAGCTGTAGATTCAGTATAAAGCAAAAGAAAGTTTATTAAAAATATGGTTTTCGAAAAAGTTTGTTTCAACTTGATCAACTTTATTCCTTTATATTTCCTATTTAGTTTCTTTATAGTTCCTATTTAGTTTCTTTCTTCCTATAAAGGATCTTTGATTTTTGAATCTTAATCATAACCAGATTTCATTCACCCACAAAAACAAAAACAAAAACAAAAACATATTTCATTCAACATATGGTTCGGGAAACGAGGCTTCTGGGGATATTCAGGCGCTTTGAGATCTCGCTCGCCTGAACACGCTGCCGCTTAAGCTCAAGGATCGATTGTCGATGTGGAGACGCTTTCAGCTTTCACCATTCCTGAAAACAATCATACTAATGTATTGAAAGTTAGTAATCATACCATAAAATAGGCATCATCGAGGGTATCCCATGCTTTGATGAGCGTCTTCTTCAAACTTTCGATATTTTTATGTGATTGTGTTGACGGAGCTTCTCTTCAGACCCATTTTCTGTGCCATTTCCTATTTAGTTCCTTTATAGTTCCTTTCTAGATCCTATTTAGTTCCTCTATAGTTCCTATTTAGTTCCTATTTAGTTCCTTTGTAGTTCCTTTATAGTTCCTATTTAGTTCCTTTATATTTCCTATTTAGTTTCTTTCTTCCTATAAAGGATCTTTGATTTTTGAATCTTAATCATAACCAGATTTCATTCACTCACAAAAACAAAAACAAAAACAAAAACAAAAACATATTTCATTCACTCACTCAAAAATATTCCCAAATATTCCCAATAAATAAATTTCTGTGTCTAGTTTCATTTCATTGTTGCTGACCACAAGTCTTATCACTTTTTGGTGGCTCAAATAGGTTCACTGCTAGGGAGATAAAGCAAGAAAAGTAGGAATTCAAAAAAAAGAAAAGAAAATTCAAAAAAAGGAAGCATGAAGAGAGAAACTTCAAGAATTGTTTGTAATATTGAAGAATGAGTATTGAAATTTCAATTTCAATTTCAATTTCAAATTCAAATTCAAATTCAATGTGATTTCATAGGCTGACTGGAAAATAATTAAGATGATTTAACGTTTTAGAATTTCCATCGTTGTATCGTTTTAGAATTTTCGTTGTATCGAAGTTGTATTGTTCGTTATATTGAAATTCGACTGTATGACAATGATAGAGAAGTAAAAGAAGTAGATAAGTAAAGGTAAGTAAAAAGCAACAAAGACGGTGTGCAGAAAAGTAGCTCTTTTCTGTGAAATCTTATGCTGATGCTTTGATTTTGAATACCTCTGATTCTCTTGTCCATCCGCTGATATCTCTGATTCTCTTGTCCATCCGCTGATATCTCTGATTCTCTTGTCCATCCGCTGATATCTCTGATTCTCTTGTCCAAAGATCGTTTGTGTGTTAAGAGGGGACGGAGCCCCACTTTGTATTGCTTTTCTTTGGCTTTGAAACAACGATTGATTCTATTTTATTGTAGTTTCTCGCTAGATTAGTGATTTGTGCTATATTCGGAATAAATATCTAAATAATCATTGCCCCATCGGTACTTTCTCACGCACTGCACAGACGGAAAATCTAATAGTCCAGATGATGTGTTAGGGTCATTTACCTATCTTTTTGAGTTTTAAAGTTACCTATAGCTTTAAGTACCTATAGTTTTAAGTACCTATAATTTCGAGTACCTATAGTTTTAAGTAGACTTCGGAAAACAAAACTTAACCAAAACCAAAACTACCAAAACCAAAACCAAAACAAACCAAAACCAAAACCAAAAATAACCAAAACTCGCCAATATCTCGCGACTGGGAGGAGCTAGCGAAAATCTGTTTGCAGATTTGGAATCAGCATCCAAAAATCTATCCCATAGGCTATTTTTTGTTTCGAAATTTCGAGGTCGTGTTTTGGTCCTTTTTTCGGCCGCGAGATTTTGTGGAGTGAGAAAAAGTGAAAGGCTAATTTGCATTTTACATTAAAATTTGCATTTTACAATTTTAAATTTACATGTTAATTTATATGCAAATTGAGTTTTGGTTGGTTTTGGTTTTGGTCTGTTTTGGTGTTTTGGTTTTGGTTTTGGTTTTGGTTTTGTTTGTCGAAGTCTAGTTTTAAGTACCTATAATTTCGAGTACCTATAATTTCGAGTACCTATAATTTCGAGTACCTATAATTTCGAGTACCTATAATTTCGAGTACCTATAATTTCGAGTACCTATAGTTTCGAGTACCTATAGTTTCGAGTACCTATAGTTTCGAGTACCTATAGTTTCGAGTACCTATAGTTTTACGTACCTATAGTTTTACGTACCTATAGTTTTACGTACCTATAGTTTTACGTACGTATAGTTTTAAAATTGTTGCCTTGACAATCCAAGAACAAATCGTCGGTTTTTATGCAAAACTAACGTTGTTTTTTTGTTTTTTAACGTCGCTTTTGTTTGGCGTGCAAAATCATAAAAAAACAAAAGTTTATTGAATTCTTTGAAACATCAACTTTTCGATTTGCCAATTTTAAGTTCAACTTTAGAATAATAGGCAATAAAAAAATTGCAATAAAAATGGCAATAAAAATGGCAATAAAAAACAAAATAGCAAAGAAAAATGCTGTAAAATCTAATAAAATGTTGAAATTTTAAAGATGCAAAGGAAATCGTTTAAATGGAAAGAATCCTTTTTGAGTTTAAATAGAAAGAAGCGTCTAAAAGCATAGGTTCACTTTTCAAAGAATTTCTTTTCATTCAAAAGCCACAAACACCGGACAGAATAATCGGACAAAGGATTCACTTTTATCCAAAAGGATCATTTGTTGTTGTTGTTGTTGTGTTGTTGTTGTGTTGTTGTTGTGTTGTTGTTGTTGTTGTTGTTGTTGTTGTTGTTTTTGGTTGTTGTTGTTGTTGTTGTTGTTGTTGTTGTTGTTGTTGTTGTTGTTGTTGTTGTTGTTGTTGTCATTCCGTTGTTATTCTGTCATTCATTTTTCTCGTCAACATTCATCCAAGTCTCATCTATGGTTATATCCATTTTTGATGAGTCGCTTGACGATTCCGAATCGGATCCTGAATTCTCTGAGCTGAGTTGTTCATCTCCGTCCATTTTAATGCTTAAATTCCTTTTTGGGATTTCTAGTTTCAAGTTTTTCAAGCAAAAGTACAAATGCTAATATAAATTAGTGCGTTTTTGATGACTTTTTGTGAATATTTGTTTAATTATGCTTAAATCTATTTACCTATCTGAGCTAGACTGTTTGCTTACTCTTTGTTAAATATCTAAATGTTAAAGCAAAGGTTTTTAAAAGGAAAACTCTTTGAAATGTTTCTTTTAAAGTAATTAATGTTAGGAGTAAACTTGAGTTGTTGTATTGAAATCGAAAGAAAATAAACGTTGAAAGAAGTCTTTGTCTTAGTCTTAGTGAGCAGAATAGCCCGATAGCTCAATAATTGTATTGAGAGAGATAGCTGGGCTTTACATTCATTTACATTTCAATGATGGTTACTCCTTTAGCCAAAGATTCTGCAATTGTTGCCTTTAATCACTTATTAGGCAAAGATTCTGCAATTGTAAATTTGTAGAAGAAGAAAAACCGAAAGTCTAAAAGTTTAGGCTTAGACCTCAACTAGACCAGTTAGAGCAGCTAGATTAGCTAGACGAGTTAGACCAGTTAGACCAGCTAGACCAGTTAGACCAGCTAGACCAGCTAGACGAGTTAGACCAGTTAGACCAGTTAGACCAGTTAGACCAGTTAGACCAGCTAGACCAGCTAGACCAGTTAGACCAGCTAGACCAGCTAGACGAGCTAGACCAGTTAGACCAGCTAGACCTCTAGACCAGTTAGACCAGTTAGACCAGCTAGACCGGCTAGACTAGTTAGACCACCTAGGCCAGCTAGACCAGTTTAAGCCAAACTCAAAATGTTTTCCCGTATTCAAACGATTGCTTATAGTCTATATACCTGTAAAACTCATTTTAGAGAGATTTTTGTTATATTTAAACAATCTGGATTACGTTGACAAGAACACTAAACCTTTTCAAGTATAAATATTACATTTTGATTGAACTTTAAGCGAAAGTACGAAAAAAAAGGAACGAAAAGACTTTTATGAACAGTCAAATAATACCCACCTGAATTTTTTGTAAGCTTAGAATTTCAGTAAACTGAGTTAGACCAGCTAGGCCACTTAGAATTTCAGTAAACTGAGTTTTCAGTAAACTGATCAGCCGTTGCTTCCGTCGTTCACCAAGTCCTATATAGATGACTCAAAGTACTTTGCTCAGGAAACTCGTAGGAATAGAATACGAGATTTAATTAAACGACGAGTCATCGAATTCCTCTTTAGATGCAAATTTAGCAGGATCAGAAGGTAAATTCTCTTTCTTTTTACCAAAAAATTTGTTACTTTCAGAGAAAAGCGGGGGCGTGAGAGGCGGGCCCGTTTATCAGTTGGGAGTCAAAAGAAAAAAGTTCAATTCTTCCGATTTGGCGCTTATTCAAAATTTGTCGATTTGCAAGAGTCTTGTTTTTCTTTTTTTGTTTATTGTACAATAGAGAGGATTTGTTTAATTTGATGAATCATTGGAATTTCGTTTTTATGATAGTTTTCTCTTTGATGACTCATATCCATATCTTTTGTCTTAGGGAAAAGGAAATTGTGGTTTGCTAAAGATTTGCTTCAAATTTGCATCAAATTTACATCAAATTTGCTTCCAAATTTGCGTGTTTCGGTATCATTTTGTCGATCTCATTTTGCTGTTTTAGGCGTTGAAGCATCTCAAGATAATAATCTCAAATCTCAAGTCAAAAATAAACATTCAAAGCTCAAGCTAGACCCGCTCAAGCTAGACTAGCTCAGGCTCAAGCTAGACTAGCTCAAGCTCAAGCTAGACCCGCTCAAGCTAGACCCGCTCAAGCTAGACCCGCTCAAGCTAGACCCGCTCAAGCTAGACCCGCTCAAGCTAGACTAGCTCAAGCTAGACTAGCTCAAGCTAGACTAGCTCAAGCTAGACCCGCTCAAGCTAGACCCGCTCAAGCTAGACTAGCTCAAGCTAGACCCGCTCAAGCTAGACCCGCTCAAGCTAGACCCGCTCAAGCTAGACTAGCTCAAGCTAGACTAGCTCAAGCTAGACCCGCTCAAGCTAGACCCGCTCAAGCTAGACCCGCTCAAGCTAGACTAGCTCAAGCTAGACCCGCTCAAGCTAGACCCGCTCAAGCTAGACTAGCTCAAGCTCAAGCTAGACTAGCTCAAGCTCAAGCTAGACCCGCTCAAGCTCAAGCTATTCGTTGATCTGATTTTCAATAGATGACAACGAAAAACACAAGATTTCACCGCTTCAGCAACCATTTTTTTTCAGGATTTCTTATCACAAAAGTATGGATTTTCAAAGCTCTATCTTTTGGTTTAAAAACCACTGAAAAAGAAGCCGTTGAAGTGGTCAAATCTCGTTTTTTACATTGTACATTTGTTGACAATTAGACTAACAAGAAGAGCACTGTCTACCGAACAAAATGAATAGCTCCAATCGATTCCTCGACCCGGAAAACGCCTGGGTACAAATTTACAGCTGAATCTCTTTCTTTTTGTGCTTTCCTTTTGGAATCGGGGAAAGCGATGAGCGACTGAGCCGACTTTGTGACTTTTGGCCTCATTATGCTCAAATTTTTGACAATTTTTCACTCTAAATTCTTTCGTTTATTTTCTATAAATTCTAGAGTTTATTATAAACAAAATAGAATGAAGAATTTGTTAAAATTAACTGAAAAGCTCGTTGTTTAAATTAATTTGTTTGAATTGCTTGAAAAAGCTTTTTTAAATTGGGTGAAGCTCTTTAGAAAATATTCTTTTTGTGAAAAGTTTGCATTAATTTATTTTCAAATACAAAATAACACTTTTGACACTTTTAAAACTCTGTGTTTATGTCTTTTTTTGTGAAATTTCATTGTGATTTCATTGTGATTTCATTTTTAGCTGAAATGGTGAAAGAAAAAAGGATCCAATGTCATTTCGTGGCGCCATGAGCTTGTTAAAGAATGAAATTTCTTCCAGAGCTTATTAAAGCATGAAATAGAACCAAAATAGAATGAAGAATTTGTTAAAATTAACTGAAAAGCTCGTTGTCTAAATTAATTTGTTTCAAACTTTTGCTTTTGCTTTTGAGAAAAAGCTTTTGTATTGGGTTGGTGGAAAAGTCCTTTCCGATTTTTTCCTTAAATTTGTCGAATTTAGACGTTTTATAGCTCATCCTAAAGCTGAATTCAAGACGGATCGATTGGTAAAAACCGTTTTGAGATATCTCTTTTCTAAAAGTTTTTACAGCTATTTTAGTAAAGGGCGGCAGAGCCATGGCTGTTTTCACGTTTCGTTAGTTTTCCGTGTAGATCTCGTTCGCTGAAAATGCGTGTCTAGGGGTTATTTTTGACGCTGATCACGAAACACATGGTTTTAGCCTAGGTTTCTGCACGGAAAACTGACGAAACGTGAAAACAGCGATTTTTTGGCTCAGCCGCCCTTTACTAAAATAGCTGTAAAAACTTTTAGAAAAGAGATCTCTCAAAACGGTTTTTACCAATCGATCCGTCTTGAATCCAGCTTTAGGATGAGCTATAAAACGTCTAAATTCGACAAATTTAAGATGCTCTCCCAAAAAATCGGAAAGGACTTTTCCACCAACCCAATAAATTGGGTGTCTCTTTAGAAAATATTCTTTTTGTGAAAAGTTTTCATTAATTTAATTTCAAACAAGCACTTTGACACTTTTAGAACTCTGTGTTTATGTCTTTTTTTGTGAAATTTCATTGTGATTTCATTTTTAGCTGAAATGGTGAAAGAAAAAAGGATCCAATGTCATTTCGTGGCGCCATGAAAAAGCGGAAAAATTGATTTTTGAATTTTTGAACACATTTTAGTTATGATTCTAGAAAAATATTTCTTTTTTTTTGTATTTCTTTTTTTGGTTCTTAGTAGAGTAGAGTATGCTTAGCTTCATTAATCGCATTTGTTTTTTCTCAGTTTTCGGTTTAAGTTGAAAAATAAAGATCAATAAATGAGTAAATGCTAAAATCTAGCTCTTTCTAGCAAAACGACAAGGAGCGCAACCAAACTGAACCAAATTTGAAAGTGATTTCAAACTGGTTTCAACTGGTTTCAATTTGGCTAAAGTCAAACAAAAGTTGTGTGTCTTTTTCCTACTGGATAGCCATTTTCTTTTAAAAGAAATTTCATTTTTCTTTAAAGTTCCATTTTTCTTCAAAAATCTCCCATTTTTTTAAGGTCATTGTTCTCCCAAATTTGAATAATTAAATAGCACGAAAATAGAAAAATTGTAGAGAGGATAGGGATTAGACTTGCTTATCGATATCCAAACAAACGGCATGCTCATGTTTAACCACTCAGTTCTCAGTTTGCTTATCGATATCGATACAAACGGCATGCTCATGTTTAACTACTCAGTTCTCAGTTTCTAGAACAGCTATCATTTCTGCAAATTGTTTCATTGGAAAGGCAAGAATGTCAGCTTTTGATTGCTATCTAAAATAGAAAATTCTCTTAGCTGATTCTCTATTCTCTTAGCTCCCTTAAAAAGCTTATCAATACTTATCGATGCTCAAATATCGAAAAGCATACCGATAATCGATACTTTCGATATCGATACGTATTGAGATCGTGTAGCTAAGTCGCTATGTATAAAATATCAATGAAAAGCTGAGATTCTTGACATTCTTGAACCGCTTATCAGAATCTATCGATGTGGGGTCGGAAAATGTAGCTGACGCTGAGATCTTGTGGGGGATTTGAGTGTTGAGCTTCTGGAAAAAATTGGAAACCGTAAAATAGTCATCAACTCGGCTCTACTATTAGAGAAGTACAGCTAGTCAAGTACAACTAGTAAAACTAGTCAAGTACAGCTAGTCAAGTACAGCTAGTCAAGTACAACTAGTCAAGTACAGCTAGTCAAGTACAGCTAGTCAAGTACAGCTAGTCAAGTACAGCTAATCAAGTACAACTAGTCAAGTACAACTATTCAAGTACAACTGATCAAGTACAACTAGTCAAGTACAACTATTCAAGTACAGCTAGTCAAGCAAAACTAGTCAAGTACAACTAGTCAATCTGTACTTTAAAAGGTTGTCGGTCTTGATCGCAACTAACAGACAACAGATCTAATAGATATGATATTTTGCAAGTTCCGAAAGTTCGAACTATTGTTTTTTTTATGCAAATGGTGTCATTTAAATTGAAACTGGGTTCTTTTTTTCCCTTCGACCACCCCAGAAATTTCCTCAAGTTGATTGAAAATTTTCCCTCATGTGGCTCTCATTATTTCCATGGCTTTTTGTGTCACTTGAAGCATTTACACATATGATTTTCACGCTATCTGCTGTAAAAAAAACTATTTTTTAAGCACTTATACTATATATTTTGTGTCCAATTTAGATTTCCGTCCGATTTAGATTCAATCTAAATCGGCTTTTTGAAACAACTAAACCCATTATTTTGTCTTGTTAAATGAAACTTGTTGCAAGTATAATAAAAGAAAGAAAGAAGAAAGAGTTAGAGCAAGGTTTAGAGCAAGGTTTTGATCGTTGTTATCTCTTTCTTCACTTTCTTTTCACTTTCTTTCACTTTCTTTCTTTTTCTTTTCCATTTCTCGGGTCAAAAGCTGTGTGATAGCTGGGTCTTTCCTCTTTTTGACTCTCAAAAACTGCAACTTTTCTTTTGAGAGTTTTTTTCATGTTCATGTCAAGAAAAAAAGGCGTTTTTCTTCTTTCTCACTTGGGAAATACTTGTAAAATAGATTTTTTTATTTAAATTTTAATTAGACCGAATTAGCGGACAAATTTGAAACTTCAAATTTGTTTTAATTTTTAATTCTAGTGTTTTAGTCAATAGCGAAACATTTTTTATACATTACATTTGCTCTAAATGCTTATATTTCGTTATTTTGACCTTCCAATTAGCAAAATTTGGGAGTGGGACAAATGCTACCTTTTTTTTTGCGCACCCGGACATTTGCGCACCTTTTTTTCCGCGCTTAGCCCATTAGCGCACCTTTTTTCGCGTCATTTTAGAGCAAAAAAGCTCTAAAAGCTAATATTAACCAATTTCTATTCCAAAAGTTGTTTTCCTAGGTAATTTGAGGGCGTAGAATCGAAATTTTGACATATCAGAGCTTGTGGAACCAATTTGTGGAAGACAAAACGGCTAGGTCAAATTACAGAAAATTGTTGATTTTTCTCTTTGTATAACTTCGTCCGTTTGTTTCCACAAGCTCTGATATGTCAAAATTTCGATTCTACGCCCTCCAATTACCTAGAAAAACAACTTTTGCAATAGAAATTGGTTAATATTAGCTTTTTAGAGCTTTTTTGCTCTAAAATGACGCGAAAAAAGGTGCGCGAATGTCCGGGTGCGCAAAAAAAAGGTCGCATTTGTCCCACTCCCCAAAATTTGAAATCACCTTTTTATTTTCATTACTTTTACCTAAAAAACTCATTATTTTAGCTTTTCTATTCTCATTTTATGAAAAAAAACCTTTCAAAAGATACTTATTTTTGAACTGAAATTCAGTTTGAGTTCAAAAAGTTCAATTAACTTATGGTTTGTTTTATTAGAATCTACATTAAATTTGACTAAAGAAATATAGGATTTGTCTTGAAGACTTACCGATAAATACATAGAGAAAATTGCTCTCAAAGTTGACCTTCCAGTTAAAGTTTTAGAGTTCGGAGACCCTTCCAAATTCACTTATTTTATATTCCTTAATCTAATAATTGCAACCTATCAACTCTTGAACTCAAATTCAGTTTTTTTTCTGAGTGAAGTGAAGCTCTGTATTTGAAACTGTAAAAACAGCAAAAGCCAAAGACAGAAGTACGAAAAGGAACGAAAAGACTTATTCACCAACATGTATCGATTATGCGAAGGTAATATCCAATAAACATTAGAGCTTATGACAGTAAAGCTTCACCTGAACAGCTTCACTCGATCAGCTTCACCTAAACAGCTTCACTTGATCAGCTTCACCTAAACAGCTTCACTTGATCAGCTTCACTTGATTAGCTTCACTTGAACAACTCGATTTTATGACATTAATAGCTCTTGGCCAAAGATAGACAAGTGATTAACGGAAGCTGATCAAGTGAAGTTGCTCAAGTGAAGCTGATCAAGTGAAGCTGATCAAGTGAAGCTGTTCAATAGACAACTCGTGCTTCTTTCAGCTTATCCTTTGCCCATTCACTTCTCCATTATGTATTCGTTCCAAACTCTGAAGCAAGCAGTGTCTAAACTCTCTTTTTCTCTATTCTACTCGGTGCATACATAGACGAATGCATGCGTGGTTGACATCGAATTATAAAGAAAAGAAAAGAAAAGAAAGAGGGGAAAAGGAACTTTTCTGCTATGCACAAGCTAGGAATCAGAAAAACTAAAGAAAGAAAACATAGAGCTGAGCTTTATTTAGTGTCAAGTTAGGCACTTCATTTTTAGCGCTTCGGTTTTATTGTCGACTTTATTGTCATAAGCTCTAATGTTTATTGGAGATTGATTGATGGATGATTGATGCATGTTGGTGAATAAGTCTTTTTGTTCCTTTTCTTACTTCTGTCTTTGCTGTCTTTGCTGTCTTTGCTGTCTTTGCTGTACAGTTAAATCCAGAGCTTCACTTTCAAAGTTTTCTTAGTACTGACTAAGACAGTACTAAGACAACTTTGACTTTGACTTGATAAATGAATTGATTCAACTTATAAATGAATCAGGGTTAACATTTCAGGGTTAACAAACAAGAATTTGTCTAGACAAGGCTTTTGGCTTTGTTTAAAATCGTTTATTTAAATTTTATTAATCAATTTGTAATATTTTTTATTCATTCAATAACGAACAGAGCTTCTTATCATGATTTTTTTACATTTTTACATTTAAATTACATTCAAATACCTACCGTAAACACTGTAATAGTACCCCAAGCCCCTAATGACGGTGCGGAGTGTTGTCTAGCTTTGAACTAGTTTTTCTCGACACTGGTTTTTGCTAAAATGTGCGCTTAGGTATCAAAAAATAGCCCTGAATTTCAGCTATTTTTTGATACCAAAGACGCATTTTTTGAAAGTACGGGCGCTTTGAAAATGAAAACGAAAAAACTACTAAAAAACTCAATCAATATCAATCAGAAGAAATCGTTTCAGGTTTTTACAAACTACCGTATTCTCTCTAATAGTAGTACACCCCACCGAGCCGAGTTGATGACTATTTTACGGTTTCCAAGCTTTTGCAGAAGCTCAACACTCAAATCCCCCACTAGATCTCATCGTTAGCGACATTTTTCGACCCCACATCGATAGGTTTGGATAAGCGGTTCCGGAGATTTCGAGGAATTTCGGCGACGCTCATTGTGCACTACTATTAGAGAGAATATTGTTAAAAATGGGCTCATTCCGCGTCTTTTTTAGTCAATCTTTTCTTCCCCATGGGTACCGTATTCTCTCTAATAGTAGTGCGCCGAGTTAGTGGCCGAGTTGATGCCTATTTTACAGTTTCCAAGCTTTTGCAGAGGCTCAACACTCTAATCATCGTCAAGATCTCATCGTCAGCTATATTTTCCAGCCCCACATCGATAGCTTCTGATAAGCGGTTCTCGAGATTTCGAGGAATTTAAGCGACGCTCACGGTGCACTACTATTAGAGAGAATACGGTAGTTTAAAGTTATCTGCACCGATCTTTTGTCTTTCACTTGAATATGGTTTCTTCTAAGTGCTTCATCAAGCAACTGGGAAACAAGAAGAGAAAAAGAAAGAATAGAAGAGCCAAAGAAGTGCAAGAGAAAGACTCTCGTGTTTCGAGAGTGCTTTCCAATGGAGTGGTTTCCCCTCTACCAGATCCCCTTTTCATCTCTTCATTTTATCCCTTTCCCCATTCCTTTCCCCACAAATTCCCACGGTCGCATCGTCTTTTCTCTTTTTCTCGATTCTCATCCAAATCCTCGAGAATTCTAAAAGAATTTTTGCGAAAAAATTTTGTGCTCTTTGTTTTTCTGCTTGATCTGGTATAGATTTTTGAAATTGAATGACTTTAAAAAAGGCGTAAATGACTTAATTTTCACTTGCTTGCTTGCTCTTGCTAAGATTTTTCGAAATAATCACTCTAAACTATTTTTTCTTCAATAGGTCTTTTATTGGATATGTATATTCTTATTTTCCATCTTCTTTGAATTCTTTTTTCTTTGGTTTCTTTGAATATTTTCTAGCTGGGAAAGTTTTTTTTTTAATCGTTTGCATCTTATTCCAATTTCAATCTAGAAATTTATTTGAAACACACACTTTTTTAAAATTCCATTCTTCACTCTAATGCTCGCTTCAACTTAAATTTGAAAGCTTGAAATATTGGATTGGTGAATTGAAAACTGCGGGCTATTGTTATATGTGAAAGTTTGATGTTTGGTGAATGGAGGAGGACAAAAATGGAGGACACGGTCCCAGTTTGAGAACTTTCTTCAAAAGAAACCCATTTTGGTGTCAATAGAAAAGTTGTAGAGAATCAAAAATTAGGCTTATAGCCAAATTTCCAAAAAGATACACTTATTAGGTTGGTGTAAAAGAAATTTCGGTCGATATAAAATGTTCTTATTTTTTTAATCTGAAGAGCTTATTTGATGTTCTTTTGTGCATTTGTACTATTGGATATTTACTTTATTTTCGCATTTTTTCAAAGTCAGAGCTTTCACTTTTTAATTGATTTTTGCTTTAGATCATGGTGGATCAAAAGTATGTTCTGCGCACGTGTCTTCTCTATGACTTCAAAATGGGCAAAAACGCTGCTGATTCACATCGTGATCTCTGTTCCGCCTTTGGAGAACAGGTTATCACCGAAAGATCATGCCAGCTCTGGTTTGCCCAATTCCGAGATGGTAATGAATCCCTTGAAGACGAATCGCATGGACATCGTGCCGCAGCCATCGACAACAATGAATTGAAGCTGATCCAATGCAAACAACACGAGAACTTGCCAAACATCTCCAATTCAACAATTGTACGCCATTTGGAAATAATTGGAAAGACAAATCGTAATGGACAATGGGTTCCACATCAATTGAGTGTTGAGAATCTGGGAGCACGCGTTCCGATCAGCCATATCTTGCTCCAGAAGTCGAAAAGAAGCCATTTTTTTTGAGAATATCTTGACGATGGATGAGAAGTGGATTCACTTTGATAATACTTCTCGAAAAAGACAATGGCTGAGCAAAGGTCAAGCGCCAATTCCAACTCCAAAGCCGGATTATCATGGGCGCAAAGTGATGTTGTCTTGCTGGTGGAATGTCAATGGACTTGTTCATTTTGAATTATTAGAGCCCGGAAAAACAGTCGATTCATCTTATTTTATTCAACAACTCAAGAAGGTTGACGAAATTTTGCGTGAAAAAGGCCTAAATCCCTCAACTATCAACTTTCTCCGTGATAATGCTCCAGCTCACACGGCAAAAACCTCTTGTAAGGAACTAGAGAAGCTAGGATGGAAGGTCTTACCACAGGCGCCGTATAGTCCAGACTTAGCACCCTCCGATTTTCACCTTTTCAGATCGATGCAACATTCCCTTGAGAATTGCCAGTTTAAGAATGCAAAAGAAGTCGAAAATTGGGTGACCAACTACTTTGCATCACAGAATCAAGCGTTCTTTGAGAAGGGGATCCGCAATCTGTAGCAACGTTGGAGGGATGTCATAGATAATAATGGTGCTTATTGTTTTAAATAAATTGTTATCAAAAAAAATTTTGGATGACTTTAATGTTTGTAAAAAAACGAAATTTCATTTGCACCAACCTAGTAGTAGTTTCGCTTAAAATGCAAGTTTTGTGAAAATTCGTAAATTTGGGCATTTCTTGAAAACCAGTTTTTGAATCGTTCTGAAAATTTGGATATAAGCTTGATTTTTGATTCTCTACAACTTTTCCATTGACACCAAAATGGGTTTCTTTTCAAGAAAGTGCTCAAACTGTCACATATGACAATAGCCCGCAGTTTTCAATTCACCAGCCCAATAGATTGAGATTAGCCTTGATTTGTGGAGAAGTCAATGTCCAATTCGATGATTCGGAGCCTGTCAGATTAGTTTCACATGGCGAGAGGGAAGGGGGTTATGTAAAAGCTCTGCGCCAGACGACGAGCGATTACGTGGCCGCCCAAAGAACACACAGAACACACAAATTTTAAGCGGAACCACTAAGCGTATCTTTTTGGAAATTTGGATATAAGCTTGCTTTTTGATTCTCTACAACTTTTCCATTGATACCAAAATGGGTTTCTTTTGAAGAAAGTGCTCAAATGCTCAAACTGGGACATCTCCATTTTTGAGTCTCACACTTGTCTCACACACAAACCACACACAAACCAAAATCCTACCACGAAAGAGGAATCCGCAAATTGCCTGTAAAATGAGCAGAAGTCGTGAATAATAATGGAAATTATTTGGAATGAATTCATGGTTTTATGTTGAATAAATTTTACTTCAAAGTCCCGCAGTTTTCAATTCACCAACCCAATAGCTCATCATTTAGCTTTCAGAAAGGCTCGCCAATTGTTCTAAAATATTCAAATTAGCTTTGAAATCTCTTTTTTTAAACATATTTCAATAGTATTAAGATTATGAATGTCTTATTATCGACATTTATTATCGTCATCGTCATCGTCAAACTCTTATCAACGTTAAACCAATTTCCTTCACTTTGCTCTCTTTAAAACTGTCACTTTTTCATCAATTAAAGGTTAAACTCTTCGAAAAGTCGTTCACATTTGATTTCTTAGCCTTAAAAGTCAAAATTTAGTTCATGTAATCGAAAATTCGAAGAAGATCTGAGAAAAAAGAATGACCGAAGACTTGTCAGAGATCGGAGAAGCTGCAGAGGAAAAATCTCGATTGGGGACGATGATTTTTCCGCTCAAATTTCTTCTTTATCTCCTTTATCGACTTGTACGAGCAATTGTTTTGGTAAGTAAACGCTAAAAAAGAGCATTCAAACTGTAAATTTTAAGCCTAAAAAGAAATTTAGTAATAGTAATAGTAAAAGGAAAAAATTTGGATTTGAAAAAATCCTAGTTTCAATTTAGTGAAGCTGGCTCTTTAGGTTGACGCAGTAATTCCTTGAAAATTCAAATTAAAACCTGAATCTTGATGTTTTTTGGGAAACGAGAACCACTTCTCCCTAAAAATTCGCTATGCTTTAACGGTCACTGAAAAAGAACCTACATTGAACTTGTTGAGAGCTTTTCCAAGCTCTTCCACAGCTCTTCCAAGCTCTTCCAAGCTCTTCCACAGCTCTTCCACAGCTCTTCCAAGCTCTTCTAAGCTCTTCCAAGCTCTTCCACAGCTCTTCCAAGCTCTTCCACAGCTCTTCCACAGCTCTTCCACAGCTCTTCCAAGCTCTTCTAAGCTCTTCCAAGCTCTTCCACAGCTCTTCCAAGCTCTTCCACAGCTCTTCCACAGCTCTTCCACAGCTCTTCCAAGCTCTTCCAAGCTCTTCCAAGCTCTTCCACAGTTTCGACGTCAAGATGGTTAATGGGCTCGTCCATAAACAAATAGTTGAGTCTGAAGAATGGAAATTTTAGTAACAACAAAACAACAAACTTTTACTTGGCCATAGCAATGTTGGCGAAAGCTAGAGGAGATTTCTGTCCTCTAGAAAGTGTGTAAACTGGTTGGAGGGCCGTATCACCTACAAAAAAAATCGGAATTTCCTAGTTTCAGAAAATCCTAGTTTCTTTTTAGTGAAGCTGGCTCAGGTTGATGCAGTAATTGCTTGAGAATTGAAATTAAAACCTGAATCTTGATGATTTTTTTCGAAATTCAGTTAGAATCGGATTTCTTGGCGTCCGTCAAACGCTTGTGCACTTGTGAGCCATGTGATGTCGAGAGTTTGCACATTTTGACAAGGTGAATTTATGTTAGTTTTGAATTTGGTCAACATTTCAATGATAAACTACTCTAGATCGACTATCAATAATAAAATAATCCTAATTTCCCAAGTTTTAAGTCAAGATTCATATCAAAATCAAAATCAAAAGCGAAATTTGCGCGTTTTTTACTATTCTGTAAATTTCACAAGATACCAAAATGAAGAAAAAGATATATATGAGTATTATTTGAAAGCTGAAGATCTCCTCTACATTTTGATATAAAAACGTTTTTGAATTTGTTCAGCTTTTGGGCAAATTGACTGCACAGAAGAAGAGGTGGCCAAAAAATGGAAGGGTGCCTTTGGATCAAGTTTTGGCTCCGCTCAAATTGAGTTAACCGTTTGGTGTTTGGCCAATAGATATATCAATACAACTTTTTTTTTAATATAACAATTTCAGAGCATCTTTACTTTTCTTTTCTTTTTTGGGCGGTTATTTTCCACCATAAAACTTGAGGAAGAGCTAAGCTGGAAGAGCTAAGCTGGAAGAGCTAAGCTGGAAGAGCTAAGCTGGAAGAGCTAAGCTGGAAGAGCTAAGCTGGAAGAGCTAAGCTGGAAGAGCTAAGCTGGAAGAGCTAAGCTGGAAGAGCTAAGCTGGAAGAGCTAAGCTGGAAGAGCTAAGCTGGAAGAGCTAAGCTGGAAGAGCTAAGCTGGAAGAGCTAAGCTGGAAGAGCTAAGCTGGAAGAGCTAAGCTGGAAGAGCTAAGCTGGAAGAGCTAAGCTGGAAGAGCTAAGCTGGAAGAGCTAAGCTGGAAGAGCTAAGCTAACTTGAGGAATTTTTAGAAAACGACCTCTCCCTTTGTGCAGTCAATTTGCCCAAAAGCTGAAACAAATCCCAAAGCTTTTTATATCAAAATGTAGAGGAGATGTTCAGCTTTTGAATGATATATAACACTCATTTAAATCTGTTCGATATCTTGAGAAATTTATAAAATAGTAAAAACGCGCATTCTGGAACGCTGGACATTCAACTGGACAACCCAATACATAAAGATTTGAAGAAATTGAGTCAAACTCGACGGCCATTGCTTGCCTTTGATGCTGTTTGGGTTGAAAAATACAGGATTGAGCAAATTACAACAAGAGTTCTTTGTTGTAACTTTGTAACTTTGTAACTTTGTTGTAACCAGCCTACTTAACCCTATAATTTTCTTCATAGTTTTATAGTATAAATTTATTCATCCCTTAATCTATTGGAATAATATTAAAAAGAAAAAAATCTGTCGGTCGACTTTTCTTTTAAACCGCAAAGCATCGGGTAAAGTTGATGCTTTCATTCTAATCATTGTAATTGATGCTGGCGCCGAGCTTCATTTTCAATGTTCAAACTCTATTTTTTATTCAAGATTCAAGAGTTAACACCAGTTAAACCAGTTAAACCAGAGCAACAAATCGAGTTTCATTGCTCTGATTTAGGTTTAAACTCAGCTTTCATTTATTTAATATTTAATTTCATTCTAATCATTGTAATTTATACAAAAAAAAACACGAAATTTATTATCTTGAACTATATGCTTTTGATCAGATCTAAGCTAACAATGATCTAAGCAGAGCTAACAATGAGATCCAATACTTTTATCTAGTCATGCTAGTGAACAGTTACGATTCATTATCCTAGAATACTTTTTCGTAATCTGATATACCGTATTCTCTCTAATAGTAGTGCACCGTGAGCGTTGCCTAAATTCCTCGAAATCTCGAGAACCGCTTATCAGAGCCTATCGATGTGGGGTCGGAAAATGTAGCTGACGATGAGATCTAGTGGGGGATTTGAGTGTTGAGCTTCTGTAAAAGCTTGGAAACCGTAAAATAGTCATCAACTCGGCTCACCGGGGTGCACTACTATTAGAGAGGATACAGTAACCATGGGGAAGAAAAGACTGACTAAAAAAGACGCGGAATGAGCCCATTTTTAACAATATTCTCTCTAATAGTACCCTAAGCTTCGCCTAAATTCCTCGAAATCTCGAGAACCGCTTATCAGAAGCTATCGATGTGAGGTCGGAAAATGTAGCTGACGATGAGATCTTGTGGGGGATTTGAGTGTTGAGCCTCTGCAAAAGCTTGGAAACCGTAAAATAGTCATCAACTCGGCTGGGTGCACTGCTATTAGAGAAAATACGGTACCTTGAACTACATGCTAACAGATCAGCTAACAATGAGACTCGATACTTTTATCTAGCCATGCTAGTGAACAATACGATTCATTATCCTAGAAACTTTTTCTTCACTTGATATAGTTTGAAACTAGCATTTCAGATTTCGTTATACCAACGACAACGAAATCCAGAATGAAAACTTAATTTATGTTTTACATAAAAAGATGGATTATCCCAGGATTAAAGTGCTAGATTTAGCCAAGCTCTTGTTCAATTTGAGACTCAAACATTCCAGATTTCGCTTCGATATCAACGATTGTGCGCGTGCCTGTGATTTCATCGTTTTTCACGACACATTCACCACATTTTCATCGATTCTGCTTCCCGAATGGATTATTTATGATATTGATGATAGTCATGTCTATTTGGTGAAAGTTCCCGACACTGAGTGAGTTGATAAAGAAAACAGATAACAAAGATAAAGAGAGAAAGAAAGAAAGACAGAAAGAAAGAAAGAAAGAAAGAAAGAAAGAAAGAAAAGAAAGAAATCAATAACAATTTTTGCGAATAGATGCACCATCGATCGATACACAAAAATGGGTGATTTCCTGTTGGGATGCGCAGAGAAAGCGGCCAGGGTTCGAATTGATGTGAGTTTTTTGAAAGATTGGAGATTTTTAGCGCAGTTCTAGGATACTGTAAGGATACTTTAAGTGTAAGGGTACTGTAAGTATAAGGGTACTGTAAGGGTAGCGTCCAGTCTCCTATCTCCAGTTCTGTAACCGTTTTGAACTTTGAAACCAATTTTACAAGGGAAATAGATCATCTACAATGATTAAGTGAACCACTTGCTAATAGTCTTAGAGAGAAGGAAGCTGAATCAAGATTAGATATATTATCTATTGTATCCAGTCAAAACTGAAAAATTGACTTGCCTTGGCTCGGCTTTGGCTCGGCCTTGGCTCGGCCTTGGCCCGGCCTTGGCTCGGCTTTGGCTCGGCCTTGGCTCGGCCTTGGCTCGGCTTTGGCTCGGCCTTGGCTCGGCTTTGGCTCGGCCTTGGCTCGGCCTTGGCTCGGCTTTGGCTCGGCCTTGGCTTGGCCTGGGAACTTTGGTCCCAAACTTGGCCTTGTCTTGGCCTAATCTGTACTTGCTTTTTCCATTAGATTGCATTGCACTAATTGGATATATTTCTCACAATTTGTAGCCGAATATTTGAAACCCAAATATTCGGATATTGGAATATTTTCCAGACATTCATCGAGCGATCCGGCCGTTTGCCACCATTTGCGAGTCGAGTTGTCTTCATTCATTCCACGCCGTGCAGTGGTGGAACAGTGGTGGCAAGAATGCTTCAAGCCTGTGATCCAACATATCAGTGCGTCTAAAACCTCTCCTCTTTCGCTTTCCAAGATTACTTGGAAAGTAATCTTGGAGTAATACTCTTTCCAAGATAGAAAGAGAAAGAAGACACGGTTTAGGAAAAACCATTAGAACGATTAGAACGATTAGAAATTTTAATTTTCACTTTACAGGCTGGTGTTTTAAAGAACGGTTTTGTTCATAAAGTAACAATTTTTTACGAGAGAATTTCTGATGGTTAGATCTGAATATAACTTGGGTATTAGTTTAAACTATATTCTTTGTCTATTTCAGAAACCTATGCGTTTACGGAGAGCCTCCAGTGATCACCTCATTGTCGCTTCTCTCCGAGAAACTCTCAGTGGAAATCGTGAAGCGACTCGCGTTGACCTCTCTCCGTTTCTCGCTTCATCATCAGAAAAACGATCAAACGATCGTTTATAAATGCCGGTGAGTGAAATTACTGTTTTCTTTTGTAGTCAGCAAGTAGATGAGTACAGATTAGCTTAGAGTTGTTTCTATTGTTAGGCTAAAAGCTCAAATCGAGGCTGAGCTAAGTCAAAGTTAAGCCATTTTTCACTTTGGCTTAAATTAGAAAGAGAATTAGTTGTGCTTTGTCCAATCAGTGATTAGTTATTGAGATTAGTTGAGTATTGGCCTATCTTGTCTTGTGAGAATTGCCAAAGCCAGGTAAGGCTTGGTTTGCTGCCTTGCCTTGCCTTGCCTTGCCTTGTCTTGCCTTGCTTTGCCTTGTCTTGTCTTGCCTTGCCTTCCCTTGCCTTGCCTTCCCTTCCCTTGTCTTGCTTTGCCTGCAATTAAGCTTTATCAGTCTTTCAATGAGTTCCAATTTGTGAATAAATGTTTCAAATTTTTAAACTAACAACTTTCAATATCCTTATTTAGCCTTAACTCATCCCGTCTGATCCCGTATCTGCACACAGCTGTCCCCTCGATTCTCCACTGTGTCGTCACAACTCGTTCACCCGATGTCGCTGTGTCGAAGCTGATTCTGCGAACGAGTCACGAAACAAATGTCTTTCAAATGGTTTGTTTTAACAAGTCATTAAAGAATAAAAAAAACTGAACTGAATGCTTGAAAGAATCTGAGAGAAACAAAGAGAAGAATTATAGGAATATAGAATTATTGAATTATAGAATTATAGAGCTATAGAATTATAGAATTATAGAATTATAGACCATTTCTCAAACTCCAACCCGTTTAAGTTGGCTTATAACCTTGCCTAATTAGCTAATTAGCTTCCAAAGCTTAATGCTTAAAGTTTAATGGCTAAATTTTAAACAACTTAAACAAATTGTATTCTTAATTTATTTTTTTAGCTTTCTCGAATGCGAATCGAGTTCCCGTGGTTGTCCGAGACGATCTCGAGATGGACATTGATGCAAATGCGATGCGTGCAACAAGTTGGACCTAAGGTTTGTGGATGGTTTGTTGAAAAAAAAATCAAGTTTCAATTTGTGGGTTATTTTTCTTTGAATCTAAACATTTAATGTTGATTGCGACTCGCCTGGTTTCAACTCAAAGTCAGAGTTTTCAACTCAACTCAACTTCAACTCAACTCAATTTCAACTCAACTCAATTTCAACTCAACTCAATTTCAACTCAACTCAATTTCAACTCAACTCAACTTCAACTCAACTCAATTTCAACTCAACTCAATTTCAACTCAACTCAATTTCAACTCAACTCAATTTCAACTCAACTCAATTTCAACTCAACTCAATTTCAACTCAACTCAATTTCAACTCAACTCAATTTCAACTCAACTCACTATCAACTCAACTCAATTTCAACTCACAATCATTTTCAAAAATCTTCTTTCAAATTTCAAGAGCACGTGTGGCTGACTGGTTAAGTGTCTTTTATCTTAATCGGAAGGTCGAGGGTTCGAACCCCACATGCGACATGGTCACCCCCTCCGGATTTCCTTTCCCTTCGGGTTGAGAGGTTTTCTGGAGGGCAGTCTGGTGGTTGTGGCCCCAGTTCTTTAAAGTGACAAGCCACTCCTTCATCGTCATCTTCCCTTCACCACCAAAAAAGCTATTTAGTTCCCCATTGAGCTTAGGGTTAGGGAGCCGTCTGTCATGACGTGGGTTAAGTTAAGATATAGCCTAGTATTGTGTGTGTCGTTGTATTGTGATTGATATATTTCGTGTATGCGATAAATTCACAACTGGTAGCCCCAGTCGGTATTTTTTTTTAAATTCTCAACTACTAAATGAAAATTCGGGCTTATAGGCTGTTTTTATCTAAATTTCATAACCATTTTCTTCTCACTTGTCGAATTGAATTGGTCTACGACTTTTTAAAGAACAGTTTTTTTAAAATTATTACAATAAACCAATCTTTGGCTAATCTAGGAACTTAAAACTGATATTAAGAACTCGCTTTTTCAGCACTATGATAGATTTTTTTGAATCTAAATCCGTAGACCAATTCAATTCGACAAGTGAGAAGAAAATGGCTATGAAATTTAGATAAAAACAGATTCAAAAAAGAATCTATCATAGTGAGTGAAAAAGTGAGTTCTTAATATCAGTTCCTGGATTAGTCAAAGATTGGTTTATTGCAATAATTTTAAAAAAACTGTTCTTTAAAGTTTGGAAGCTGATAAAACAAGAAAAAGCTGGTAAAACGAACAAGAAAAAGCTGGTAAAACAAGAAAAAGCTGGTAAAACCAACAAGGAAAAGCTGGTAAAACAAGAAAAAGCTGGTAAAACAAGGAAAAGCTGTTAAAACCAACAAGGAAAAGCTGGTAAAACCATCAATACTTTAGCTAAGCTATTGTTTGCTTTATTTCAAAGATCTTGTTTCAAATTGGTCAGCTTTTATGCAAGAAATCTCTCGTAATCTTTATTGAATCTTTATTTTCTTTTTCTTTAATCTTTATTGAAAGGGATTGAAGTATTATATTTAAAAATGATTGAAATAAAAAATTTCTATGTTTTCCTGTTATTTTTCTTTTAAAAGTTTCGCGTTTTTGATCAAAATTCGAGCCTTTTTTGATGGCCTATAACTTTACCCAGAGATAATATTATTATTAACTTTTTATATCATTGTATAGAGAACGTTTCAGGCTTTCGAATGACACTAAATAGAAATCGATTCGATTATCCTATCTCATGAAAACCAAGCAGCAATACAGCATTCGAGTTCGATCAGATCAGACTAGATCAGATTTCATTTAGAGTTGGCTTTAATTCTCTGAAAAACCTTTTATTAAACTTAAACATTCAAAAGAATAGATTCAAATAGATTCAAAATTGATGTTTTAAATGAGAAGATTTTATTTTCGCCATTTTCAGGACGGTTTCGAGCTGGCCGCAGCGTTGTTTATTGGCTCGCAGATTGCGCTCGAACATTGCACCCCATATTTGGCGATTGATCCGATTTGCTTCGAGGATTTGGTAAGAGGAGAAATTTTGTAAAACAATTAACAGCTCGAAACTGTTCACTTTATCAATTTGAATATGTAGGCGAGGAATCGTCGATAACCACCATCAACACATTGACGAAAAAGTCATTTTCGGCTTGGTTGCCATTTCGGACGACGGCTGTTAGCTGTAGACGTGAAAATTTGTGACCAAAGGCATTCTGGGATAGAGAATCTGAATCCGTTATTAGTTTTTGAGTATCTTTAATTTGCGAGCCAATGCTCGATGTTTCTTTCTGCCATAACCGTAACTAAAGTGTGTTCGCGAGTAAGTTGAGTCCCAGTAATTGAGTAAAATTTGCATCAATAATTCTTACTCGATTAATCGTCATTTTTTGTCAATTAACTACGAGCAATCCTCTTTACACGTCGCATAAATTGAATATCTTTACACGTGTAAGGGAATTCGCCACCAAATCAGTTAAACGGTTGAATACCTTTAAAAAGAGTCGTATCTAAGTTGTCGCTCGTGATTTTTTTGCAATAATTTTGGGAGTGGGACAAATGCGACCTTTTTTTTGCGCACCCGGACATTTGCGCACCCGGACATTTGCGCACCCGGACATTTGCGCACCCGGACATTTGCGCACCCGGACATTTGCGCACCTTTTTTTCCGCACCTTGCCCATTAGTGCACCTTTTTTCGCGTTTTAAAAAAGCTCTAAAAAGCTAATATAGCTAATAACCAATTTCTATTCCAAAAGTTGTTTTTCTAGGTAATTTTAGGGCGTAGAATCGAAATTTTGACATATCAGAGCTTGTGAAAACAAACGAACGGAGTTATACAAAGAGAAAAATCGACAATTTTCGTCGCTCGTGATTTTTTGCAATAATTTTCGCTAAAAGTACGATAATTTTGCCAAAGTGTGCGTTTAAAAAAACGCATTACTCGTGAGGAATACACTCTAAACTCTAACACACTCTAAACTCTAACACACTCTAACGATCACTGATCTAACGAGATAGGCACTGATCAATTGGTGTAAGAAGCCGATTTTCCTATCAACTTCTTGATAGCTGTCCCCAGCTTGATTCGATTACGGCCAATATGATCAAAATCCTCTAAAAATTGAATAATTAAACTAATAGAAGCTAAGGAAAAATGAATGAGAGAACAGAAAACAATGTAGAATGATTTTAGATTACTTTACAGACTACCAATTGGGACACCGTGTTAGCAAATGAGAAAATGAATTGTTTTACGGTTAGATACTATAAATGTTCAAAATTTTAAACTAAAAGCTTAGCCTAGCTTAGCCTAGCTCAGCCTAGCTTAGCCTAGCTCAGCCTAGCTCAGCCTAGCTTAGCCTAGCTTAGCCTAGCTCAGCCTAGCTCAGCCTAGCTCAGCCTAGCTTAGCCTAGCTCAGCCTAGCTCAGCCTAGCTTAGCCTAGCTTAGCTAAAAGGTTTGGGGAGAAGCCAATGTCGAATTTGAGGCTTCTCAAATGATTAGTCGTTGTTGGCGCTTTGTAGTGCTCGGCTTTCGTCCCTCATGTTTCATTGTGCCATAAACGTAACGAGATAGGTTGGTGTAAACGATTGGTGATCAATTGGTGTGAACAGCCGATTTTCCTGGCAATTTCTCGACAGCTGTCCGCAGCTTTATTCATCGCTTCGATCATCCCCTTTATCGGAAAGTTGCTTCCTTTTGCCCACCACTAAAATAAAAAAAATTTGTTTTGAAAACAGCAGAGAAAATAGTGAAAAAGACAAAAGAAAGTCAAATTTCTCAACTGGTCGTAAAATTATCATCAAAAAACTCTCTAAAAGTAGTTTTCTTTAAAAACTAATAACGGATACAAATTCCTCATCCCAGAAAACCCCTGATTGCAAATTTTCAGCCCAATCGTCGTCAAAAAAAAGTGCTAAATCCAAGTACGGTTCAGTTCTATGGTTCTATGGTTCCAATATGGTTCCGATATGGTTCTATGGCTCCAATATGGCTTCAATATGGTTTCCATAGAAGCCGTTTCGTCGCCAATGTTCTAGATTTGACCATTTTGAAACATGACTTTGAAATCTTTGAAATGAAGCAATTAGGGAAATTTTAGCTTGAAACCATAGAAATCGAGCTGACCGAGCAACTCCTCTACGTAACGAGTGTAAATGTTCTAAGAAACATGTGAAATACTAACCAAAAATCGTGCCCTGTTTGCATTTTTCGTCATTCAGTTTGGTTTAAGTTGAATCAAAGTCAAATGAGGATTAACTCATAAAGTTCATAAGGCAAGATTGCCAGCTAGACCAGTATGCAATTATGCATTACTTTGAAACATGATTTATTGACGGATGAACTTTATTCAGGCAATGATGGATAGATTGACTGAATAGATTTATTGAATAAGTGGATGGATCGACCTGGTGGCTTAAAGGGCTTGATGGCTTAGTTTCGATGAATCTACTTGATCAACCGATCAATCCTTGTTAATTATTAAGTAGCTTTTTTCTTTTACGGCATTCAATAAATGTATTTCAAAGTGGTAAACAGAAGATAAACACCTTATCTTCTGTTTACGGAATGCCTTGATTGACTAACGGTAAATCCAGTTGTAAAGAAATATTCTTTGCGTGCTTGGCACTCTTCACTCAACGTTATTTCATGTTTCGAGATATCTGATCTCATTTGAACGAAGACACTTTATTCAATAGCCGACTGACTCAGGATTTTTGGGCTCTCTGAGCTTTTGGCTTGAGCAATTTTCACACAAAATCGACAATTGAATTAGAAGCGACGATAAAAACAGAAACAATTTCGTCCTAGTTAGGACACAACTTTCACACGATGAAAGGAAGAAAGAAAAAGTAAAAACACATCAAATGAACAACAGTTACCCTATATAGTCTTTAACACAAGCTTTTCAGCTAACAAGCTACAAAATAATAAATGATTTGCGGCGCGAAATAGAATGAAGGCGCACGGATTTCCGCAATACTTTTCCAATTTTGAGGCTGTCAGAGTTTGGTAACTTTTTAGTGGCTATTCGCCACACGTTGACCCTTGTAAATTTGACTTCCAAATCATATTTCAATCAAATCACCAATTCCAAATCATACTAACGGTAAATCCAGTCAGGTAGTCTACCACTTTGAAATACATTTATTGAATGCCGTAAAAAAGAAAGCTACTTAATAATTAACAAGGATTGATCGGTTGATCAAGTAGATTGATCGAAACTAAAAGATAAATTTGGCTCATTGATGCATTGACCACAAACGATGCATTGACCTCAAACGATGCATTGACCTCAAACGATGCATTGACCTCAAACGATGCATTGAGCAAATCGATGCATTGACCACAAACGATGCATTGAGCAAATCGATTTGATTTCTCTTCAAGCTACACAAAATGTCCTTGTCGCTGAGTGTTTTTTTTTCGAAAATAAGACTTAAAATTTAACTGATTTCTTAAATTCAGATGAACGACACGGCTCGCCTGTTGGCGCCATTGGTGGATTTGTGTGAGCTCTCGGATTTGCATATTCCGGATGCAATTGCGTGGAAACGAACAGCCGCTCATGAGTGGAGGTGAGGATGGAGCTGAGATCAAAAATCACGACAAATTTTGGTCTAAATCCATAATTAATACCCAAATCATTACCCAAAGGAAAAATTGAAACTTCAACTTTGCGCTTGAGTTTTGGAAACTGTGAAAAGTGAAATTCTTCAATTTTTTTTCTGTTCGCCTTTGCTCTCGCTCTCGAAAAAACCCCAAAAACGAAAGCTTTTTTGAAATTGATGACAACGATTTTGCAAAGAAAATCTAGAGCTTTCCAATGGTGCAAACCGTATTTGCATTCAACTTTTGTAAAACTAATTTTTAGTGAAAGTTATTTACCCTAAAGTCGCGAGTATAAGTTCTGTTTGGTTTTCGCATGCAAATTGACGTCTGTCTCCGATGCGGTGTGTCGAGGGTTCGAACCCCGCTGCAGCATAACTTTTTTGCTTTTTAAGAACAATAGAAGTAAACAAATAGAAGTAAATTTATTGAGGGTTATAGCACTTTTATGCTGTTATTTGTTGCTCCGGGCGCGCGCCCTGGCCCTGGCCGTGGCTCGGCCCTGGCCCTGGCCGTGGCTCGGCCCTGGCCCTGGCCGTGGCTCGGCCCTGGCCCTGGCCGTGGCTCGGCCCTGGCCCTGGCCGTGGCTCGGCCCTGGCCCTGGCCGTGGCTCGGCCCTGGCCCTGGCCGTGGCTCGGCCCTGGCCCTGGCCGTGGCTCGGCCCTGGCCCTGGCCGTGGCTCGGCCCTGGCCGTGGCTCGGCGCGTCCGCCCTGCTCCTCTCCGGTGCTTGCTTGCTTGCTTGCTTGCTCAGTCTTATGGATCCCTCCCTGGCCTCTTCATCCGGCCAAAGTCCACATCGACGGTCGAAAGAGATGCTTTCCAGCGTCTTCTTCAACACTATCGTCTGGATGTATCCATGCACATAACAAATAGCAATGGTGATAGGCTGTCACCCTGTAGTATCCCAGCGCTCCAAGAACAATAATAAGAAGTTTATATAACAATAAAAATGTATAAAAACCCAACAAAAAGAAATTCAAAGCAATTAAAGCGAATGTAAATTAAGGCAGAACTTATACTCGGATGAGCTTATACTCGAGACTTTAGAATAGTTGAAAAGCTCCAATCTAAATCCGATCAGAATTGAAAAAACAAAAATTTACTTAATTCGGTAAAAATTGAAACCTTAACTTTTCAATCTCGAGATTTAAATTTAAAAACTATTCGGAATATTCATTTAATACTTACCGTATTTTTAAGTAAGTAATTTTTAACTAAGTATTTCTTTTAAGTAATAGTAAAAGCTTTCAAAGCTTTCAGAGACGATTGGGATTTGTGTATTCTCGACGATCGTCAACTGCATCGACTTGAGCAGTTGCATGAGCTCTTGCGCGGTGATTGGAATATTTGAGAAGAAATCGGAGGCGATTGAAATGTCAAAGAATACTGTAAACTCTTGTCTCTTAAAAGTAGAATAGAAAAGATTTAGCCAAAACAATTTGCGACTTTTTTAGATATTACTGAATGGTTTTTAGTTTGCTTATCAGCGAATTTACCGTATTTTCTCGAGTAGTAGTGCACCGAGCCGAGTTGGTGACTATTTTACGGTTTCTAAGCTTTTGCAGAAGCTCAACACTCTAATTCCCCACTAGATCTCATCGTCAGCTACATTTTCCGACCCCACATCAATAGGTTCTGATAAGCGGTTCTTGAGATTTCGAGGAATTTAGGCGAAGCTTAGGGTGTACTACTATTAGAGAGAATACGGTAGCAATAATCAAACAACATTTCCTTCACTCTCACTTATTCTACATAGTCAATTTCTATCTTCAACATGCTCTCAACTTAACTAGTTGCTCTTTTTTTGATGTGACGGGTCCAGAATATCCCAACCACTGACAAAGCGGTCAGAATGAAACACGGCAGCGCGATCACATAGACCTAGAAGTTGGGAACTCGACGAATGCTCAGCACATAACCTATCTGAGGATATTTGGAGTAGTGTGATCTGACATTTTGGTCTGACATCCAAGACTGATCTGACATCCAAGACACACAAATTTACTTCGACCTTGATTCAAGTTAATCGTCGTGATCTTTGTCACATCCCACTCACCGTTTCCCTAAAAAAACTCCTTGAATTAAGTTGGGATTGAACAAAAAGAAAGCTCAGCACTCTAATCATCGTCAAAATCTCATTGTCAGCTACATTAGGTATATCGATCGATAGGTTCTGATAAGCGATACATCGATTGGTTCTGATAAGCGGTTTTCGAGATTTCAAGGAATTTAGGCGAAGCTTAGGGTGCACTATTAGAGCAGGACTATTAGACTGTACTATTATTAAAGCAGGACTATTAGAGTGTACTATTATTAGAACAGGACTATTAGAGAGAATATGGTAGTGTCTAAATAGGTTACAGTTGAGTTGAATAGTAGACATTCAACTATCTGTAGATAGTTGAATATTCTTGTATTTCTAGTTAGTTTTCAAATTTCCTACCGTATTCGATTTTCTTTTCTGCACTAATTTTCGTAAACGATCAGTTCATTTTAGAGGAAATTTTTAGAAAATAAACTGATAGTTTTCAAAAAGATAATCACCGAATTTTAGCTACTTTTTAGCTTATTCTCTTTGAGAATTTTACAATCCAATAATTCTCATTTATCTTTTCTTTCAAAAATATCGATTCTTTTTCACTTATATTTTCAATTATTCAATTATTCAATTATTCAATTATTCGACGATTTTCTTTCTTTCAGTGCTTTCTCGTTGTGTAATATTGTTTTGTAAACGATGACGGGTTTTTTTTTTTAAATCATCAATAAAGATTTTAAATTTATATTTAACGACTTAAATTGATTATTCTCGTTAATCCATTGATAGATTGAGTGAAAGGAACTTGATTTTGAACATTGTGCATTTCGACATTCAAAAACATTCATGGTGTGTTTGTTGAGAACAAAACTGAAGTAAAGGTTGTTGGTTGTTGAGCCACTAGTTAAGTAAAGTTTACTTCTTTGGAATAAATAGATTCTAGCCACCAGTTAAGTAAAGCTTACTTCTTTTTTAAAGATTTTTAGCCTTTCTGACAATTTGTAGCCCTCAGAGAGTCTCGGGATTAGCCCTGCTGGCTCTAAATCGTGCTAGTTTCTTTTCGGAAAGAGTAATGTTTGCTATATATAAAACCAAGAATAGGGACTCGGACTTGGTGACTAGCCCTTGTGCCTGTGGTATCGATTTCTGGCTCGTTGATGCCGGCGTTACGAGGATGATTGCATTACTCGTGCCGGATAATCTTGCTATTCACTAGGGTTTTGATAAGTTCGATGAGAGCTTTGCTTTTGGCTGGTGGGGTGGACAGAGATGGCGCGATGGGGCTACCAAATACTCAGTAGTTTGCTCGGGTTCCGTCATGGACTTCTCCCAGTTGATGGTAAACCCCAGAGGTGAGCACGTGTCATGTCATCGCTAATTAAATTTTCAGCAAATTTGTTTTATAGAAATGTTCGCTGACTTTTCGTCTAAAAAAGTTGGATGAATCCGAAAGGAAATATTCTATTATGTGATAATAAAGATTTATACACGCCTATCAAGAAACCAATCTGCAACAGGATCCACCAGACGACGACATTTGCCAATAGCAAGTAAAAATCTAAATTCCTGCACACCCCACCTGGTTAGCCTAATGCATTAAACTCTAATCCGCTACAGCGTAGGTGGTGTGTTGAGAAAAGTGCTCTGACACGTCTAGTCCAGGAGAGCAAAATTGTCATGCTAGATTGATGGTGCTGAATTTCTTCCTACACGCTACAAACAAAAACAACTTTTATTTCTAACAAATAACGAAAACGAACGAAAAATAACTATTTCTTCAAAAGATTTCTTGCACGTCGAATATATTCCTACTTCTTTTGCATCTCTTCCAATTTCGTTAAAACCTTCCAAGAATTTTCGGTCACGCATCTGTTTGATACCTGCAAGGCGAGGACTCGATCTGTTTCTTCCTCAAATGTGGCCAGATAAGTCGGTTGAACGTACTAAAACCATATTATACTACATAAAGATAAAAACTCAACAATTGCTATTTTTCGCGATTTTGCAAAGAAACTTGACATAGTCCAAATTTTCTCAAATTCACTCACCCAAGTGTTACAATCTCGATCTTTGCATAAGATAACAGAGTGATTTTGAGCCAGAAGCGTCCTGTGTATGCAAAGAGACGGGTGGGCGGTTTCAGGTCGACCAGCGCTTTTGAGAGCCTGATACGATTTGTATTATTGACCGAAACGCTAATATACCATTATCCATTGTTTTTCGTCATGCGGCTGGTAGTGAACTAAAAAAAACGTTTATCTATTACAAAGCATCATTTACACATTACATTTTATATCACAAAAATAAACCTGCGTTGGCAGCAACCACACCCAAGCCGGCTTCGCCTTGAAGAGATGCTGTTTGTGGCCAAACTTCTGTCGTTGGTTTCTAGACAAAAGCCTATAAACTATATACTTCAGCTAACGTACCACGACGCAACAATCCCGTAGATGTCTTACAATCGTTATCTCATTCAGTGTAGCAAAGAAGCACCTCTTGCAGAAAAAGAGTAAAGTCGTGTTGTGAGTTTTCTGCGCATGAAACAACAGTTCCGAATCCTAAATAATTGATTCTGGATTGCAGTTAAGAAGAGAATCCTAACTACATGTACATACCTTTCCAAAGACTAGGTTATGCTCCAAGCAAAGCCATGGGATTCCGCCGACTTTCATATTTGCTTGATGAAAATCCCAATGAGTTTTTGCGCTTTCTAAGTTGAAGGAAACAAAGGAGCACAGTGGACAAACAATTGGAGGACTAAAAGGAGATCGATCAGTTATACGTACAAGGTTACCAGGAAGCGTGGGTAGAAAACATGTGTCTTTGAAAAAGTGGAAGATGATCGTAAACAGTGGAGCACAGCACGCAAATATAAAAGTCCCGACTTCTGATTAGCGGCATGCCATATTCCTTAAGTGATTGCAATACGTTCAAATTATCACCATTATTACTTACAACGCTAACTGTGGTGGTGCTACCGCCATCCAATCGATGTTTAACTGCAATATGATCATCATGTCCGTTTGCAGTGAAGAACTTTTCTGAGCATCTTGTACATTGATATTTCTTTTCTCTAACGCTAAGTACATTTACGGGGCGTCCAACAGCGCTAAATTTCTTTAAATTAAAAAAAAGAAAAACTCCTACTTCGTGTCGACTTCTTCAATCATACAATCAGCGTCGTCGCTCGGTGCGCGCACTACTTGTATTTGCTTTGAAATGGTTTCTTTTAATTGAGGAACATCCTGTAATTAGGAAATTAAAAGAGCACAGTTCATGACTCCGTTAATTTACATACCCCAAACAAACTAGTGATTTTAGTTATGGTGTTATTTATGTGAAGGTGCTCACCACAAGGATTATATCGTCATCATCCGCATCCTTAGCACTTGAAGATTTATCTTTGGCCCCCACATAATTTGTTTCTTCTCGAATCGGTTCTTGCAATATCGACGTCAAATTGACAGCAACTAAAAATTAAGATAAATGCCGTAAACATTAAAAACCCACTTGACATTCTTCGTTTCAGAACACTTTGTACTTCCTCGGTAGGATCTATAATCAATTCGTCCTCTATTTGTCGCGATTCCGTTTGATTTTTGGCTAAAGTTCCGTCAGATTCAGTGCGTAACGATGTGCTCTGGATATCATCAGTTGTAACTTAAAAAAAACCATAAATTCTAGAAGAATTCCAAGGATTACCATTCTTCGGTTTGGCTATAACAATATCCAAATTTGACTCCGTCTGAATAGGCGCTGGTTCTTCTCGTGGAGAAGTTGTATCTTCTGGCGTCTTTTCCGTGGTTGTCACATCGTTTGTATTAGGATTTGGCTCTGTTGAAATTACTGGATCGTCCTCTGGAAAGGGCGCCTCGGATGCTTTTTCTACCAGCGTTTCTTCGTTGTTTGCAGCTATAAAGAAAATGTTATGCGCCATGAAGTCTTAATGATTACCAATTCTTGTTTGCTCATTATCTGGATTTGACCGTGTTGCTGGAATGACTTCTTGTGGTTCCAATTCTTCCGGCAAGTTCTCCTGGATTTCGGTTGTTACTAAACACGATAGTGTTTAAGGTCAACGGAATAGAAAAATATACCATTTATCTCTTCGATCATAGATGTATCCATAGGCGTTGTTTGCATGGGTTCTTCGGATCTCGCTGCTGATGTGGAGTTTATCTTTTCCTTTAAATTCCCCATTGTTTCATCTAACGATTCAGAGAGTACAAGCGTCTAAACTTTCTTCCACTTGCGAAACTCAAAAAAAGCGCCCGACCTCGAGTTGGAAAGCCATAGTAGGATTAGAGGTTTCATACGGTGATTGACAAGGCAATTTTCCATTAACGAGTCCAAGCGTCTGATCGAATTGCATGCCAACCGTCGGTCGAAACTTTGAGCTTTCTAAAATGAAAACATGGTTTCCTGGTTTTTCCCACTCATAAATGTATAAAATAATTAGCAGAATAGAGTTTACCTCCTTTTTCAAGCAAAACATTCGTTCCGATTTGATGCCTCGTGGCAAGATGAACTCGAAGTGGAAGCAAAGAGCATCCGTAGAAGCTGCATTGAAAGCAATGATACGCCTGTCTCGTCATGTTTTGGATTTCAAGCATATGTACTGTGAAAACCTTAAATTTCCTGATGTAGATCCAATGAACGAAACTAACTTTTACGGAATCACGCGGATCTTCATTGGGTTGGCAAGTTGTCAGATGATTTGCCAAAGCAATTTCTCCGTGCACAAAGTAGTAGCAACCCAAACATAGATACAATCTAAACTAGTAGTTGGATTCCATTCTGGTCGAAACAACAAACTTTCCGAGCCACTCCTCAGCAGGCACTTTATTGTGGAAGCTGCTATTTAAAATGACGTCCTCCTGAAATCGTGCGATATGCTCTTTAAGCATCGTTGCTGCGCGCTCCTCTCCACAGACGAGCCGGATAGCTAAACGCTGTTTATTCTGAATTAGCTATAGTTTGTCCCTACTTTTGAAATCTTTATCGGCCACATTGCCACCAATTCCGTAAACGCTCAGGTCAACCGACCGCTCGCAGTCTGTATGAGCTATTGTTTCTCGGATAAAGGTTCTCTGTGCCGTACTTTGCGCCCATACACCGTGTCTAGGAGTCTCTTCGGGTATCCCCTAAACCAATGAATCAGAATTTTATAAGTATATAAAATCATTTAGCTTATTTTAATGCTTCAAAACTAATAACTTACCAGCTGAGTTTGAAATCTAAATAGTTCCTCTTGTTCCCTCCTCTCCCCTGCTTGCATTCGTTCAATAGTTAGCGACTGCTCACGGTCCGCCTTAATCACAAAATTTTTGTACGGTAATCAAATTTTACATATTTTTGAGACACTTTTTCAAGATTTTGAAGCATACGAGATCCGTCCATTTCGCATTGCACGGCTCCATCCCTGAACAAAAACATATTACAATACATTTTATCAAACCACCACAAAAGCGGCGCGGTTGTTGAAAGCCAATCTGCCAACAAAATCGAGTTTTTCGTGCGCTCATCGCAAATTTGGTAACATTTCAAGAGATGCTCACTAAAATCATATATTAGTTGAATAATAACGTTTTTTAACCTTTTATTGATGCCAAATGGTAATGGCCTTTTGCATTTATGACATTTTTTTTGCTGAGTGTCAGGATGTCTGTTGATATCCGAAAAATGAGCTACAGCTTCTTCTGGAGAAGTGAATGGCTCGGTCCCACATTGCGAACAGGAACTCTAAAAGCATATATCGTTGCCTAAATTACTATGTCGAAAACTAACACTGAATTGCCTTGCAAACGATGGCACAGTCTTGAACATAACTTCTGGATTCTTGTTTGGCGTGTGTCCAGCGAAGTTAACCACAATTGTAACGACTCGATTCACCAAATGTCCTTCCTGAACAAAAGTATGAAAACGGTTGAATCATTTTGAATTGGTGAAACCACATAATCACATACGACAAATTCTTGAAGACTTTCGATTTCACTCGATCGACAACGAAGGTACTTTCCGCAATCGGTACAACACACGAATACTCGAGCTTCCACCATCTCAGGCTAAAAATAAAGATTTTTCAGTGTTGGAAGTTCTAATTTTTTCTAACGCGTAGAGTTTAAAATAGACCGGTTGAAGTGACTCTTGTGCGTTTTTCCAGTCTCGAAATTCCTTGCATTCGTGAACATTCAGCAAGTCTGATGTAGTGAAAGCATGTAGACAAAAGTGACATGCATACAACACGGCATGTGGATATGCCAGCAAATGTACCTAAAAAGTAACTGTTTTTAGATTTTTTGACTGGTACCCAATTGCATAGACATATTTATCGTTGCAAGCACGTGCACTACCGCGAGAAAACTTACAAGCGTCAATTTTGGCAATCCGTCAAATTTCTTCCCTTCGTTAAACTCCGAGCCGAAAAAGTCACAGAATGGATAGCTTTCATCGTACAGATTCTAGATAGTAACATCAATTTTTACTAGTTATTGATTTAACACAAAATCACAGTTGAAACAACCTACCAGTTTAGTCATAAACATTTTGTGCTCAGTATGGCTTGCAAATACAAGCTCTGATGGATTGCTTCTGTGCGCGTATTTTCCGATCTCTTCTACATCAACCGGAGCCAGTCTGCCTATAATTACTTAGAAATTCTTCTATACGTTATCGTTTGTAAAACAATTCAAAGAAAAGATGAGTCGTTTGAATCTTTCAATACCTTCTGTCGCCTCCATACGTAGTCGTTTTGATGAACTTTTTTGACTGCGGTATTTCAATTCCAGCTTAAACTTTCTTTCGGCAGGTAGCAGATTGTACTAAAAAACACGTAAAGACTAAAGTATTTTATGAAAAATCGCATCAAAAAACATCAATTCCCACATTATGACGCAAAAGTCGGAGTGTTTCTTCTTCGCTTCCCTTTTGGTCGCCTTGCATTTCGTATCGATACCCGTTGTCCATGGTCGTCACTCTTAATAAAAATGTGTACTTGCTAGAACCTTTGAAAAGCTTACTTTAATTTGTTTAAAGCGCTTTTATTTCTCTGCATCTCCGCCACATATTGACAAAATCCCGCTGGCATGTTATATTTCTTTCGTTGTTGTACTTCCTAAAAATTCAAGTGAAAGATATAGAACTCAAATATTAGCAACCTCTTGTGGCGTTGATGACTGAGCCGCAGTCTCTACCGACTCACTTTGTGTCCGGATAGCCATTGTTTCCTAAAAGATTAGATGTAAAGGGACTAGAATAAAGCACTACTTTTATTTCCCAGGTCAGAAAACAGCACATTAGATTTTGCATTGCCAAATTAGCCAGTCCAACTTTTAATGGCAAATAAGTGAAATTCGTTAACTTTGACGCTAACAAGCGCTCTCAATGAAAACCGAGATGCATTTTACTTTATGCTTTAGAAAGAAACTCACCAAGGGCGCTTCCCCTTGATTCCGTGAACTCGTTACCCACAATTGCTTCTAGATGATGCAATCTAAAAGTTCTATAACGAATGATAAATGAAGAGAATAAAATAGTGCTCAAAAATTAACAGAGCTACATAGTGGGAGTAGAGGTTAAAGAACTGTCACAACTGTCAGGTGAGAGAGAGCAGAATTTGTTTGAGATGGGGCATACTTGAGCAGCTCATGGGTAAGATTCGGGTAAATTCGCTAGGACGGCCTGTTTCTACTACCCTATATGTACAGGACACATCACTGTCAGCGGGAATCCGCAACGTGTAAATGAAAATTGAAAAGAAAGGAGACGCGGCAAGCTGTACGTGTTAAACAACAAATGGCGAGCTACAAAAGTCGCTTCCAATTTCTATATCTAGGATGTTTTTGATTTACAAAATGAGCATGAGATCTACTCAATTGAGGGGAGTGGGACAAATGCGACCTTTTTTTGCGCACCCGGACATTTGCGCACCTTTTTTTTCCGCACCTTGTCCATTAGCGGACCTTTTTTCGCGTTTTAAGCTCTAAAAGCTCTAAAAAAGCTCTAAAAAAGCTCTAAAAAGCTAATATTAACCAATTTCTATTCCAAAAGTTGTTTTTCTAGGTAATTTTAGGGCGTAGAATCGAAATTTGTGCGTGCGTAGAACGCGAAAAAAGGTGCGCTAATGGGCAAGGTGCGCAAAAAAAGGTGCGCAAAAAAAAGGTCGCATTTGTCCCACTCCCTTGAAAATTAAAAAAAAAACAAAGAAATCGGCTGATTTCCAAAAATTGGAGGGTTACGGTAGTTTAGTGCATTTTAGTGGGGCGAAATTTTTCTCTGAAAAAGGATTAAAGGGACTACGCGACGCTTCTATTGGATCTTTTTTATATCTTTATCTGGGGTAGGCTACTTTCCGCCATTTTATTTGCGCAACAGGGTCATTTGCGCAAGTACGTTTGCGCAACAGGGTCATTTGCGCAACTTTTTTGACGTTTTTAAGGGACGTTTTTTTTAAGGGAGTTTTTGGCGTTTTTTTTTTGTTGTTTAAAATTCTAGTACGGTTTTGTTTATTCTTAAAAACCATTGTTAACTAATTTTCCGCATTTCCCAAGAATCCGCATCCATCGTATACTGCGGTCAGACTTTACGAAGAAATGACGCAAATAATCAACCGTTTCAAGCTTTCATCGGCTATCAATCTCACTGTTGGACAAAGCTACACACGGAAGAAAACTGTATTGGCTCGACAAAAGCAACGTTTTACTGCTATTTCTAATGGTCGCTTGCCCGGTTGCGATTTTGTGCAACATCTTTCTCAGCTTTTGACTTGTATTAAAAAAATTTGATTTTTATTGTTGTCCTAAATTTCATTGCTATTGTTGTCCTAACTTTCATTGTTATCGGTTGCACTTTTTTTGTTAAAGCGATAAAATACTTTACTAATGGTTATTAGCTCTTAGAAAGGACTAATTTAGATAAATATTGGAAGATTGTGCAAAAAATTGGAAGATTTCATAAAAAATAGAAGAAAATAAAAAAACAATAAAAAAAGCTCAAAAATTAAAATAATGATTAAAAATTCGAGTGCTTAATACAGTGTTAAAGTTGCGCAAATGACCCTTTTTGTGCAAAAAAAAGTTGCGCAAATGACCCTTGTTGCGCAAACGTACTTGCGCAAATGACCCTGTTGCGCAAATAAAATGGCGGAAAGTAGCCTACCCCCTTTATCTAGTATCTTTTTCGAAACTACGCATTAACTCAACGCGTGGTTTTATTTCATTTTCGGCTGCACTTTCTCAACATTTGTCTTGTTTTCTTTTCAACACTAATTCCCTCAGACTTCTCTAAAAGCAAGTTGCTGTCTTGTGCATTGAGCCTGCTAACTTGCTGAACGAATGCTTTAACGGCAATCTTTACCCCTCGGAAAGTGTTTAAAAAACCTAATGATGCGTTTTCGTTTCTTCTCTATCGACTTTGACCATATTCTGATGTTTTATTTTAGACTTCATGTATTCAACTGTGATTGATCGCGCACTCGACGAGATTGTCGCCGAGAAGAAAGGGTTAGTTTGCGTACTTGTTTGCCGATAATTGTTATTTTACTTTAGCTCTCGTGGACGCAGCAGCGCAAGGGGTGGCTTGTCTGGTAGTCATCGAGCATCCGGTTTCAGTGGTCGTTGGCAACATGACAGATTTGAAGGAGTGCATGACACAGGTCGTGATCGCAAGGGTGTGTACTTTAGTCTATTACTTGTAGTCGTAGCTCGAGTAAGGTCTAACTTTTATCGTCGTAAAGCTACCTACGTTTCTTCACTTTTTTTATGTTCAGAACTATTTTTTGTATTTAGACTCGAGGCGCAGAAGTGGTGTCAAGCTTCCCACCGCTGTTGTTCGCATTCTTCTCGCCAATTTGTCGCCACAATTCAATCAGATTGACTTGGAGGAACTGGTGGAGCCTTACAACGGCAAGCATCCTCTCGTCCACTACAATGAAAAAGGCGAACAAGTTGGAACGGCACAAGTTTGTATTTTTCTGTTGCAATTGTTTTCAAGTTATTGATTTAGTTTGCTACCTCCTTTTGATGACGCACAAAGTTTATGAAAGATCTTCATGGCGCGTCAATTGATGACAAGCGTCTCAAGATCACATTGGTTTGTATATGTTGTAGTAATTTTTCAAATCATTCTTAGGTTGATGATGTTTCTACTATAACTATCGGAACGGTTCGTGAGCGCATTAAGTAGGTTTATCTTGGGGATTTTTGAGATGCTCGTTTTAGGTTTGCTCGCGCTAAAGCTTCGCGGGGTGATGGTAGAGTTCACCGAACGATTCGTGGTCGTGTCAAGAAGTCAAGGAGCAGTGACAGTGGTGGACGTCTATCGTGGGATACTTTTTTTAAGCTAACGTATTGAATTGCTTACTTTTTGTGCTTGTTTTTGTTGTCTGATTGTAATTATTAAGTGAGATAGCGCGTATGTGAATTACTTACATGTTTAATGTGTAAACTTTCAGCGCGGACCGACCTTCGTGGGACCAACACGATCATAGGGTAGTTTATATTAATTTATACCATAGCATTTGCTTGTTAAGGATCAAGCTGATGAAACCTCTGAAGTCAAACCAAAGCATAAACCATCGCCCACTTCCTCCACCAAATGGTCGCATAAGAAACTTTCTCAAGAGGTATTATCCTTTGCGGTGTTGCACAATCATTTTTGTCTAGGAACTTGACCGTCAGCTGGACGAGTATATGAAACGGACGGTGGACCAGCAAATGGATTAGATGCCGAATTTTTATGAATCACTCGAATCCCTCGAATCATTACTACACTTATTCTGTATGTTTTCAACCGGTAGTTGTTGTTTAATTTGTTGATGAAATTTGAAAGTTTTAGTTGTTTTGGGGATTACAATTCAAATTTATTCTTTAAATAAATATGTTCATAAGGTATGATGAGATCACGGTTAGTTCCCAAAAGATTGCGGCAGTTAAACAAATCGGTTCACAGCATCGTACCAGAAGCAACTCTTCATGTTCTCAAAGCGCTCATAGCACGAGATGTAGCAATAGTCGAGAAGAGTGACGTTGCTGGGTCGTTGATCGCAGAAAGTCAGACACTGGAATATAAGAGGGCTTTCTTCTGTTGTAACAATTCTTCAGTAGTTGCTTATACATTTCTTTGGCTAGTATTCTCTAACTAGTTCTGGTAAGTAAAGAGTGTACAAAACGATTCGATAGTCATTCTGGCAAACCTTTCCACCGGCTAGCGTCGTGGTGACACCATTTCGTGACACTAACTATTCTGACTCATAAGGGCTGTATTCACAGTACAATACAGACTTGTAGTTCAGGATCGTTTGCTACAAGAGTCACCAAGTCCGAGTCCCTATTCTTGGTTATATATGTAGCAAACATTACTCTTTCCGAAAAGAAACTAGCACGATTTAGAGCCAGCAGGGCCAATTCCGAGACTCTCTGAGGGCTACAAATTGTCAGAAAGGTAGCGGTTTTCTTGGTAACCAGAACAGCTTTTTACTGCCCCACTGCTTTTATTTCTTCAGCCATGGTGGTGGCTGTTGTGGTGGTGGGAGCCATGGTGGTGGGAGCCAGGAAATTCATTCATGCTCAAAATACACCTCTTTTAGGGCGAGAAATTTACACAAAGTGCCGTAAAATTGCCCAACGAGGCTCTTATCGTTTGGGGAGAAAGCTAGAGAGATGGAAATTCTAACTATTCTGACTCATAAGGGAAGCTTTCGATCTGGTCTTTTCTAGTTTCAAATGATAATTCGTTGATTTTTTAGTTTTTATGTTTTATCTTGGGAAAATCATTTAAAACTTTTTTGAACTTCAGCGCTTTCGAAACGTTGAGCTTGATCAAGTTGATCGCAGATGGTTGAGAAAAGTCTTCAGTGATGATTTTACGAATGCTTTTTGACCTAAATGTCTTTTTTCTTCAAAGTACTAACAAATTTTGGTTATTGTAAGGCAAACTTCCAAACGGTGTGCGGCTGTGAGAGACGGATGAAATGAAATAGGGGATCCCCGCGAACACCAGAGAGCATCAGCACTCGCAGAGACGCGAGACGACACGACTGTGTGTACCTTTCGGGTGTCTCCTGCCAAAAAGCGGCATCTGGCACACGGCTCGTCCAGATAGGACGACAGAGACCTCACTCTTCGGTTTAATTACCCAAGTTTGAGGTTAGCATTAACCCCGAGACCTTCCAACAGTGTCTCAAGAAATTTTGGAAAGCGTCCCCGCTGGGGGATGCACAAATGAGCTTAATAATTTAGAATAAATGATCCCTAAGTTACTTTCTTTAGGCAAAGATTGATTCCCAAGTCTCTAGAAAGGTCCACAAAAATGCAAAAAGCTTACGGCACTCGGGATTCCCAAGCCGTCTCCGATCCAAGTACTAACCGAGCCCAACTTTGCTTAACTTCGCAGATCGGACGGGATGCCGTGTTTTCAACGTGGTATGGTCGTAAGCGAGTGTCGGGCTGTAAGAGACAGCTGAAATAGGGGATCCCCGCGAACACCAGAGAGCATCAGCACTCGCAGAGACGCGAGACGACACGACTGTGTGTACCTTTCGTGTGTCTCGTAGGGAAAAGCGGCATCTGGCACACGGCTCTTCCAGATAGCGCGACAGAGGCCCCATTCTTCGGTTTAATTACCCAAGTTTGAGGTTAGCATTAACCCCGAGACCTTCCAACAGTGTCTCGAAAAAATTTTGGAAAGCGTCTCCGCTAGGGGATGCACAAATGAGCTTAATTTCGTTTCGTAGTGAATTGATCCCTTACTTCATTTTTATTGTGATTTATCAAGAAATGTGTCAACTCTTCACTTTCAATGAAACGGCGGCGCGGAACCACACGGGAGACCATTCACTATAATGCTGTTAATTTCTGCAAAAATAGATTCCCAAGTCTCTAGCCGGATCCACAAAAGTGCGCTTCCGTTTTGATCGACAAAAGTGCGCTTCCAAAATGCAATTTTTTGCTATTCCTTTTGCTACCTCCACTTGATTTCTGAAATGATTCACCCAAGGAAAGATACGGGTTCTTCTAGTGCTGAAAATTGATTTCCAGCACCAAAAACTTACTGGCTTGAATTGCATTAGGCCTGCAATGGCTCGTGTTCCAATAGTCACCTCTTTCTCCAGCTGTAATTTTCCTCATGGCCACCTGAATGTTTCCTAAATAGAATTTTCAAAGATCAAATTTTAAATTTTGTCTGAATCAAAACTTTAGAGATCATGCGAGCGACATGCACCGGTTTTTCCTGTCCCATACGATGACAACGATCTTCAGCCTACAAACATCAACATTTCTAAAGTGTACTGTCCTAATTGAAAAAGATGAAAAAGAAAAATTTCTTGTCGTCCGATTTGGATACAACCATGCTTCAAGAATGAGGAGAAACAGAGCAGAAGAGAAATCACAAGAAAGATGGAAGCAGTAGAGAAACAGAGCAAATAAAACATTTGCAAGCTTTCACAAATTTATTTGTGCATCCCCTAGCGGAGACGCTTTCCAAAATTTTTTTCGAGACACTGTTGGAAGGTCTAGGGGTTAATGCTAACCTCAAACTTGGGTAATTAAACCGAAGAATGGGGCCTCTGTCGCGCTATCTGGAAGAGCCGTGTGCCAGATGCCGCTTTTCCCTACGAGACACACGAAAGGTACTCACAGTCGTGTCGTTTCGCGTCTCTGCGAGTGCTGATGCGCTCTGGTGTTCACGGGAATCCCCTATTTCAGCCGTCTCTTACAGCCCGACACTCGCTTACGACCATACCACGTTGAAAACACGGCATCCCGTCCGATCTGCGAAGTTAAGCAACGTTGGGCTCGGTTAGCACTTGGATCGGAGACGGCTTGGGAATCCCGCGTGCGTAAGCTTTTTGCGTGTCTCTGCGAGGGTTGATGCTCTCTCATTTTCGCGTAGATGCCCTATTTCAGCCGTCTCTCACGGTTTTTGTTCTTGTTGCGATGTTGATCGTCGATGTTCGACTTTTGTGCAAGACGATGATGGAATCGACAGATTTCTTCGCCATTCCTCAAAATTAACAAAACTTTTGAGTAATAACATAAAATACAATTAAATAATGAGAATAAAATGGAAAGAAAGTTGATAAAGCTTTATAAGTTTTAATATTGGGTTGATGGAAAAGTCCTTCCCGATTTTTTGGGAGAACCTATCGATGTGGGGTCGGAAAATGCAGCTGACGATGAGATCTTGACGATGATTAGAGTGCTGAGCTTCTGGGAAAGCTTGGAAACCGTAAAATAGGAACCAACTCGGCTCACCGGGGGTGCATTATATTAGAGAAAAACGGTAACAACTTCACATTAACTATGACCTGGGTTGATGAAAAAGTTCTTTCCGATTTTTTGGGAGAGTACCTTAAATTTGTCGAATTTAGACGTTTTATAGCTCATCCTAAAGCTGAATTCAAGACGGATCGATTGGTAAAAACCGTTTTGAGATATCTCTTTTCTAAAAGTTTTTACAGCTATTTTAGTAAAGGGCGGCAGAGCCAAAAAAATCGCTGTTTTCACGTTTCGTTAGTTTTCCGTGCAGAAACCCAGGCTAAAACCATGTGTTTCGTGATCAGCGTCAAAAATAACCCCTAGACACGCATTTGCAAAGCCTTAGCAAAAAATTTTTGAAAAATATTGTCCCCGGTGGAGGTCGAACCAGCGACCCTCAGATCAATAGCCTTTCCGCCGCTTTTCGCGATTTTCCTTCGTTTTCCTTCGTTTTTCTCGTTTTTTTTTGTTTTATCATTTTTTTGATGTTGTTAGAAGGCTTTTTTTCAGGAATGTCGTGTCAAATTGAATCGGAGGAGCACCAGCGACACCTGTTTCGGGTCCATCAACGAAATCGGGTCCATAAACGTCAGTAATCTCTCGATGAGCCTGTGCGGCATTGAGTTTTCGGTTGAATGTCGCTAGTGTCTATTGCTAAGCTTCTGAAAATGCGTGTCTAGGGGTTAAGGTAAATTGAATCGGAGGAGCACCAGCGACACCTGTTTTTTTGTATGCATTCAACCGAAAACTCAATGCCTGGTGGCTTGTTGAGCGGTGGAAAGAAGTCTTGAATAAGAATGGCGACCATCTTGTTGATCGGAAAGGACTTTTCCATCAACCCAATATTAAAACTTATAGAAATGTCCATTTGCGAAAAAAAATTTCCGATTTTTAGGCCATTTTTCAATAAAAAAAACGTCGGGGATCAAATTTAACAAGTAAATTTTTCTATTTTTTTTTCTGTGCTGCTAATGAATTATTTCTAATGTTGTAAATTGTTGTTAAACTTAAAATTTAACCCAAATCAGCTAAAGCCTTTCGAATCGTTGTCCCTTTTTGCTCTCTATTTCTTTTATGACTCGAGATATGGCTAGACGAGATGCTTGTTTCTGATAACACAAAAAGGGAAAGGTTTTGCTTGAAGCCCCAGACTATATTCACACGTTTACAATAGCAATAGGCGGTCAAGCACACAAAAACCATTGTATTTATGCTATTTTTCTTTTAACAATTTCAATTTCCAATGTATAACATGTGATCGATACAACTCTAATGACAATCAACTTGTGATCGATACAACTCTAATGTACAACTTGATCGATACAGCTCCAATGTCCAACTTGATCGATACAACTCCAATGTACAACTTGATCGATACAACTCTGATGTACAACATGTGATCGATACAACTCCAATGTACAACTTGATCGATACAGCTCCAATGTCCAACTTGATCGATACAACTCCAATGTACAACGTGATCGATACAGCTCCAATTTACAACTCCAATGACGATCAACTTGTTCTCCTTTCCCTCAATCTATCTTTTTCCTTTTTTAAACCCCAGTTCCCAGCAAAAGGATTGATTTTCAGAAAATGGATTGTCGAGGTTACCAGCCAAGATTATTCTAGCAGACGTTGAAGTCTCAACCAAAAGACAAGAATGAAATTCCTCGCACAAACTCTACTCAAATGTCTTCTTGGCTTCATTTTGATTGTTCTCTTGCTACAGGTGAGCATTTTAAACATTCTTTTCAGCTTGAATCTTCCAAAATTTCATTATAAAATTGTTACCTGGTATAGGCTTTTTCAAAAG